>JAJPUD010001385.1:322591-377122 GCA_023553655.1 Myrmecobius fasciatus
AGAGAGAGAGAGAGAGAGAGAGAGAGAGAGAGAGAGAGAGAGAGAGGGAGAGAGAAAGAGATTGAGAGGGAGGGAGAGGGAGAGAGAGAAAGAGAGGAGGAGGAGGAGGCAATGTCCCAGAATAGAATGAGGTCTGGTCTTGGAAATCAGGAAAACCTGGATTCAAATCCCAACTCTAATCCTTCCTGTATCATCTAAGATAGGTCTTTCTGAACCTCTGTTTTCTCAACTGTAAAATGTGTCTCAGAGGCGTAGGAGAGGGCTATTAAGTGCTCAGTAAATGCTAAATCACTATAAAAAAAAATCCAACATTGCTATTCTCTTCTAAAGATCAGCAAGCATTGAAGTATGAATGGTCCTATTTTTGAAGCAGGTCACAGTTCCTTTCTGATCAGGTAGGGTTTGGCTTTAACAGTTACAGCATTCCTTTCCTCCCCAACCGTCTGTAAGGTTATCCTAGAAATGAACCTCTCTGAACTTAGCTAGGCTCGTCTTAGTTAAGTTATTCGAACAGTTCCAGTTTGTTTGAACCTTGCAGGGTCAACAATGACACAAATTTTTGAGAACCCAGGATACACTCCCCCAACCCGCCCGGGGGGGGGGGGTGTTTCAGTTATTTAGTTACACAAAGGTAAGGATTTGCTTTTCAAAATCTTGTCAAAAAAAAAGATAAGAGGAAGTGGCTTTTTAAATGGAAGCACAAGAGATTTCAATAAAAAAAAAAAAAACCTTCTAATCAGAAGGATATTTGGATATCAAGGGACATGGGTCAATCTCACTTCCTATTGTCCTCAAAAAATATGGAAGCATTTTAAGGATCTCTGAATTAAGGATTTCATGAGGATCTCTGAATTTTCTAATATAAAAACAAAAGGTCTGTGGTCTTACAGTCCCTTCCAGAACTAGCTCTTGAAGGCAATCTATGGCAGTATTAAGAATTAAAAAAGACATTTCCATCATCAGTATGTTTCTTCCCCAGTTTCACTTCCCTTTTCTAGCCTGCATGTCTTCTACAACTGAACATTCAAGACCATCCATAACCTGGATTTAATTTCCATTTCTAACCAAACTAATCTTCTGTTCCCACCAGACTGATCTCTTCACTGACCTTGGCAAACATATCATATGTATTCCAACCTATCACACAGAACTAAAATGTTTCATGCTCTTAGACCTTTGCTCTCCACTTATCTAAATCTGGCCTATCTTTCATTATTCAACATAAAATCTCATCTTCTTTATGAAGTTTTCCCATACTACTGCACTCCAAAATCTTATTCTCCTTAATTCTTTATCTTCTCTGACAGTCATTTAGAACTTAATATAAACTAAGTAGTGCCTCATATAATTAATTATCTTTTACTTGGGTTATGTTTTATCTAAATAAATCATAAACTTTTTGAACATATGATATGCTTCTTTTTTTTTCTCCCAATACCATCAGCTAGCCCATATGTGCCCAGAGGGTACTCCTTCCCATTAAGACTCCCAGAGTAATTTATTCTACTACTCCAGTGGTAAAGCCTCCAGTACACCGGAGTCAGTGACTTCAGAAACAAATCTCATGAGGATCTCTGAAAATCCTCACTACCAAAACAAACAAACAAACAAACAAAAAATGATGCATATATATCAGAAAACATAACAAAGCACTGAGGCAGGGGACCACAGGAAAGCTAAGAGCAGCAGTTCCAAGGAAAATTCTTATGAAGCCAAGAGTCTTCCTGACAATATTTTCCATTGCAGGAGGAGGGGCAGATGAAAGAGTGTTACATATTTTAATAAGCATCTCAACACAGTGGGAGGTTTCCTTGTCTAATTACAGAAGTTGTTAGAAACCACAGGGAAGAAAGGATTTATGTCCTAGATGACATTGTCTCTGTATTGTAATTAAAAGTTATTTTTAATACCTTTGTTTAGTTGGATACTTAGATTATTGGAAATATATGTTGAAATATGCAATTTACAAAAAAGGCAAAAAACATTTTGAGGAAACCACAAAAATAGGGCTGCATAAAGTAAAAAACAAATGTTTTGCCATTCTGGGAGAAGGAACTGAAAAATGGAGGAGTGGAAAAAGTGTTTCACCAAAATATATGCAAAATTCATGACAGTTTAAAAAAGTGGCTAAGAAAAACATATATTTTTGGAAAAGCAACAATAATGTGTAAGTAAATTAAACTATCATTACTAAGGGCTTTAGTATCATTCACTAGAGTTATATACATATTACTCATAACTATTCCTTGCACTGAATTTTGATGCTACAAGGATAGATTGCTCTGACTTGTTGCTTCCCTCACATTCTCTCAACATACCTGTGAAGGCTTGAAAGTAAAGGTGAGCCCTAGAGAGCATCACCATGAGTTGGAAAGGATAGTTACAATAGGGAAATTGTAATTCTATACTCAGGAATATATAGTGTCAGTCCTTTTAAAAATAACAACAAAATCCTTCAGTGCCTTTTTGCCTAAAATTAACTTCCATTTGTTTCAAAATTCTATAATTTAAAAAAGAATAAAAGAAAATATATTTAATTGGTTTTTGTGATGCTGATGTAAGGGATGGTGCTGTATCATCCTAGAAGGAGGTCTCTAGAGGTCACACACAGTCCTCTGTCCTTAGCCCTGACTAATTCAACATTTTTGTGAATAACTTGAATTTAGACATAGATGGTGTAAATAGTCAACTTATAGATGGCATAGAATTGGGCAGAATGTCAAAATCAGGATTCAAAAAGAATCTGATAGTCTATGTCAAATATAGCAAGATGAAATTTAATAAAAATAAAGATGGTGCCCTTTATTTGAGGGGCTTTTAAAATAACATCTGTAGAAATATAGGATGGAAACTTATTTAGACAGCAGTTCACATTAAAAAAGAAACTGAGAAGATTTAAATGGTTCATAATCTCATTGAGTCATAAGTATACTAAAACTTTCCCCAAAAAGCTTATTTGAGTTTGGACTACATTAATAGAAGCTCATTTAATAATTTAGACTGTTAATAGCAGCATATTGTCTAGAACAAAGGGAAGTGACACCTCAGTATATTTCATAATGGTCAGATCATACCTAAAATATTAAATTCAATTGTAGACAACACATTTAAAAAGAAATATGAAAAACTGGAATAAGTCCAGTGAATAATAACCAGAAAGGCAGAGATATAGTTTAAAAAAAATGGGGATCTTTAAATTAAAGAGAAGACATAGCAAAGGTTATAACAGTTGTCTTTAAAAGATAGGTCATTAAGTAAAAGAAAAGTTAGGTTTATTCTGTGTTTCAAGAGGAAACCTAGAACAAATAGGAAGAATTAGAGTTTTTGATTAAATGTAAAGAAAGAATTTTCTAATGGCTAAAGGTATACAAAAATATACTCTTCCCTAGCACTGGAAATATTTAAGCAGCTTGATCAGCTAATTAATACTGATTCTATGATTCCCTATGATAATGTTTGAATGATTAAGGGGTTCATAATCTACTTAATATTATTTCTATTTTATCTCTTGTTGGATTTTCTTTCCTATATCTTAATTGCCTAATAGACTTTAACCTAGCATTCAAGGAGTCAGGCAAACAGAATTCAAAGTCAGTTTTTATCCACTGTCAAGGACTCTACCTCCCCCCCAGTCAATTAGGGAAAATGACTTGCCCAGGGTCACACAGCTAGGAAATGTTTAGTGTCTGAGGCCAGATTTGAACTCAGGTCCTCCTCACTTCAGGGCTGGTGCTCTATCCACTGCACCATCTAGCTGCCCCTATTGTCAGGGACTTTTAAAAAGATATCTATGGCTATAAAAGGGGAGGAAAAAAGATCTAGTTAATATGGAATTTTTGGACAATTTGTTGTACTCAATTACAACTCACATTCCAGAACTCATCATAGAGCAAATATCATCAAATGAGAACTTAGAAGAGACAAAACATATGAAGATGGAAACAAAATTAAAATGTTTTGCTAGTTGTAACATCAAACTAAGTTTTAACTTTAGTATAAGATACTTAAAATATTGAGAAGCTATAGTCCAAAGTGCTACTTCCTCATCCCTATCTCTTAATATGCCTCATTTCTCCTTGCCTCATCCCATCAAAATACCATTTGAACACACTTACCTGCTACACTAATTTTCTCAAATGCTGCTATACTGCTGGGAATAGCGGTTGTGGTGGTATTAGTTGAATTTGCTCCAGTGCCATTGATCACAAGATTGTCCACCTTCGATTCCAACTTGCCAATACGTTGCAAAATATTGTCCAATAAGACAGCAAGAGTTTTCTTCAGATCTAAACAGATAAAATAAAATAAGAACTGTTTGAAATTAGTTGACTCCTAATAGGACTTTGTCTCTCTCTCTCAAAATGACGAAGTAACCTTCAATCCAACCATTTCTAAGTGATATTCAGAAAATGCCAACCTGAGATCATTCCAATTCTGAATACTAAGGACTTAAATGATGAAAAGCTCTGGGCCAAAGTTTATTGGAAAAAATCCATAATCTGTGAATTAAAAGATAATTGTTTTTTGCAATTCCATGAGTTATTTCAAGACACTAGTCTGAGAGCACAAATTCTCTGTAAGAGTTTTCTATCAGATAGGATGCTATTAGCACCTATACACCTACAATACAATGATAACTCAAGTTCATGATAATGCTAGATAGCAATATGGATTAAAATTCAAGAAAGATCGAATTATGCTTACTTAGCAAGGTGTAACTTTCTTTCTTTCTTTTCCTTCCTTCTTTCTTCTTCTTCTTTCTTCTTCTTCTTTTTTTTTTTTTTTGGCTGAGGCAATTGAGGTTAAGTGACTTGCCCAGGATCACATAGTTAGAAAGTGTTAAGTGTCTGATGCTAAATTTGAACTCAGGTCCTCCTGACTTCAGGGCTGGTGCAATGTGTCCATTTTCTTAACAGAGTTGACCATAATTAGACTGAACACTAACATGAAATGGCAGACTAGGAATGAAATAAAGTTAGCATAGTTTCTTAAGCACTTAACTTTGAGTTTGAGTGGCTGATTTAATGAACAAAATATATCATACCCCAATCACACAATCATTATATCTACAAAAGATCTCCCGAAAACCCTTTCCATAAAAAATAAAAATGAACACAATTAAAGCCTTTAGAAGCTCACAATCTAAGATACTGAGGAAAATACACACGTACACACAAATACATGAAAGAGAGAAAGAGTTGGGGGAAGGGAGGAAGGGAAGAAGAGAAAGAGACAGAAAACCGAAGGGAGGAAGGGAAAGAGAAAGAGGAGGAGAAGGGAGGGAGGAGAGGAAGAAGGGAGGAAGAGAAGGAAAAAAGAGGAAGAGAAGGAGAAAGGGAGGGAGGAGAGAGGTGTCTCAATAGTAAGGCAAATATTCATACATCATCAGGCAGTCAATCAATAAGCATTTATTAAGCATCTACTATATGCTCTAAGTAAATGCTAGGGATATAAAGGAAGGTCATATGGATATTTGATTGAACACAGATCACAAGTCTGCCACCCATGTCTGCCCATCTTAGGAGACTTTCATTCTCATTCTCCTACAAACTTACCCTAGAGGGATTATTTTTGAAGTCTTGATTGTTTTCCTTTGACATCAAAAGGAATGCTCAGTGACAATTCTTCACTCTCCCTACATGAACAGACTATTCTCTTTTATTATTACATGTTTATTTAAACACATCCTTTACTCCAATTCTTCAGTAATTTATTATTATTGTGTGTGTGTGTGAATGTTACATATAGCCATCACTCATCAAAGTGCCTCTCCAATGCCCTCTTAATGACACTGTTTTAATTCTCTGAAGATTATAGTGTTCCATGACTTACAACTATATGATAACACTGGTATTAAAAATCTGTCTAATTTCAGAGAAAAAACAAGGTGTAGAGAATACATAGCCCAGGAAGATTGTAAGAATTTTAAATTGATGAAAGGATGCCCATCAATTGGAGAATGGCTGAATAAATTATGGTATATGAATGTTATGGAATATTATTGTTCTGTAAGAAACGACCAACAGTAGGATTTCAGAGAGGACTGGAGAGACTTGCATGAACTGATGCTGAATGAAATCAGCAGAACCAGAAGAACATTATACACAGCAACAAGACTATACGATGATCAATTTTGATGGACATGGTTCTCTTCAACAATGATGTGATTCAAACCAGTTGTTCAGCGATGAAGATAGTCATATACATCCAGAGAGAGGCCTGTGGGAACTGAGTGTGAACCACAACACAGCATTTTAACTCTTTCTGTGAATATTTCCATGCATTTTGTTTTCCTTCTTAGGTTGTTTTTTCTTCTTCTCTTTCTAGATCTGATGTTTCTTGTGCAGTAAGATAACTGTATAGATATGTATACATGTATTGTATTTGTTATATAATTTATCCTATTTAGCATGTATTAGATTACCTGTCATCTAGGGGTGGGGGTGGGGGGAAGGAGGGGAAAAGCTTGGGAAAAAAAAGTTTTTGCAAAGGTCAATGTTGAAAAATCACTCATATGTTTTGTAAATAATAAGCTTTATATATTAAAAAATAATAAAATGAAGAGGATTTCCTAAAAAAAAAGAATTTTAAATTGATATAGATGAAAAATTATCACCCTTTATTTTATTCCAGGAGTACAGAGGTCAATTTGCTTTTAAACAAGTATTTTGCTGGTCAAGCTAATGTACCCAAACATGGTTAGGATATAAATATATACATCTGCCTAGTTCACAATAGGATCACAAATAGCTTTGGAGTTGAAGTCCAGGCTGTTTGACTGTCCCACATGGAGAATTCATCAGAACAAAAAAAATAAAAATAGAAATATAATTAGGGTAGAAGCTTAAATAAATAGTATTTTTAGGGATAGCTTTGCCCAAACAATGAGAACAAATAGCCTTAACTATTAGCATCATGCTCTATTTAAGAATGTGTTATCAAAGGGTCTATCACAATCTCTAGACAAAAATAACAATGGGTTGTGATTATAATCTTGTAGGAAATAATATGACTAACTCTAAAGCAGAATTGGCTTTACTTACTGGAACATACTAGGTACTTTATAAATACTTATTAATTTTATGTGAACATCTGCAGAATAAGAACAAATGTGATTAAAGATACAGAATGGCAAAGAAATTTGAAGATGGATATCCATGAAAAATGAGGGAAAACTAAAGAATTAAAAGGATAAGAAACCATTTCTTTCATCCATTCTATAACTTTTTGGTTCTGGGATTTTATTTTCTTAAGGTCAATTGTTTGCTGATTTTTTTGTTTTTGTTTTTTGCTTTAGTGGACTGTTTGTTTCATTCACTTTTTTTTTCTATTCCTTTATAAGCACCTGAGAGTTTATGATATAAGGATTCAAGTGTGGTGGCTTCTCTATTCTTGATGTGGAAAATAAGTTTATTTCAATATTCTTGCAGACCCTAGAGAGAAGACAGTGAGAACTAAATGTGGACCACAACATAGTATTTTTTTTTGCTTGCATTTTGTTTTCTTTCTCATTTTTTTCCCCTTTTGGATCTGATTTTTCTTGTGTAGCATAATATTTGTGGAAATATGTATAGAGGAATTACACATATTTAGTTTATATTGGATCACTTGGGGACTGGGGAAAGAGGGTAAGGAAGAGAAAAAAAATATGAAAGCACAGGGTTTTATAGGGGTCGAAAATCAGTCATGTATATATTTTGAAAATAAAAACCTATAATTAAAAAATAAATAAAAATAACTGAAAAAAATAATATTTTTGGAGAAACTGCCACTTTTCTTCTGTTGTATTTATCTTTCAGACTTATGATTTCTTAATGATGAAGAAATTCAGAAAGTATGCACACACCCAGTACAATAAGTTGTTAGCTATCAAAGAGAAACTTGGCCCTCTGCCTGAGAAAACAACAAAGACACAGCCCTTCCTAGTCATTGAATTCCTAGGTAGCCATTGCTGGCATACCTGTGACCTCACCTGAGATCTTATTGGCTTAAAAAGGCCAAGATCTAGGTTACCAATTCCAGATATCTCAGGAGGAGAAAGTGAAACCATTGACTTTGTACAGACCTGCCTCACTTAAATGCAATTCACTTGTATTTAACATAACTTTCCTCATACCATGCTCCTCTTCAAGAACGAAAGCTAAACAATGACAACAGCCTTTTTGAACATGCTCTGGTCCTTCAGATTCTCCCATTTGAAAAACAAGCTTAGCGTGATATTTTCTGAAACCTAAAGCTTTTGATAAAACAGCTTCTTACAGAAGATGCCTTAAAATGATTCTAGTCATCTATAATTGAATACCTATTAGTATTTACGACCCAGTTATTCATCAGTGTGGTGAACCTGTCTGAGCACTGGGAAGGTAGCTATATTGCTGCTTTCACAGGGCCTAAATGATCATTTTGGATTTCTGGGATGGCCAACCAGACAATTTACATCTAGGAAAATGTACAAGAAAGCCAGCAGCAATCAGTGTAAAAATCTAAGCCACTCAGGACTTCAATTTTAAGCTCTTTGAGAGTAAGGACTTTTATAACTTCCTCAAGGTCTTTATTTGCTGTTTCTTTTGCTGATAATTATTGTACTTTTCTTTCAATATCTTAGAGGTTCAAGCCCAATAATCTTCGGTAGTTAACCTAAGCAGCTAGAGGATTCAATGGATACAGAGCTAGATGTGGAGTTTGGATGATGTGAGCTTGAAGGCTGCCTCAGACACTTACTATTAGCTGTGTAAATCTATAGAAATCATTTAACTTCTCTCAACCTCAGTTTTCCCAACTGTAAAATGAAAATAATAATAACAGCACCTACTCTTACAGGACTAAAGTGAAAATCAAATATATATGTATATATATATATGTATACATATACATATATATATATATATATAATGACTTGCAAACTTTAAAGCATTGTATAAATGTTAGTGATGTTGATGATGAAGAACTTGACATCACTTTCTTAAACCACAACCCACAAAACCTACTATGTCAACAAGAGAATATTTTGGTGCATGGGTGACACATGAATTAGAAAAGTATTATCATAATTGGGTTTGTGCTATAAATACATTTGTATTAAAAATAGAAGCCTGCCCTTATACTTTTCAAGAACCATTAATGAGACATTGTCTAGCACATATTAGGCTTGTACAAAAGCTAAATCCCTGAGCATTAAAGATTTCCCTAATCTTCACCACAGTCCTTCTATTTTCTTTTTCTTTTTCTTTTTTTGCTTTTTGCTAAGGCAATTGAGGTTAAGTGACTTGCCTAGGGTCACACAGCTAGGGAATGTTAAGTGTCTCAGACCACATTTGAACTCAGGTCGTCCTGACTTCAGGACTGGTGCTCTATCCACTGCGCCACTGAGCTGCCCCCAGTACTTCTATTTTCTTAGCTAAATTCCCTAGTTGTTTTAAGCTTTCTATCAGGCTTTGATACATGGCTAAAACAGGAGTGGGGCAATGGAGAAAAGAGAAGGAATTACATCCTATGAGCAAAGTTTTGGAGTAGAACAGGCAAGGGGGTACCTAGATAAGATCTAAATGGATTCATGATCTAGATATAAAGAGTGATATTGTAAGCAAATTAGAGGAACGTAGTATAGTTTACCTCTCAGACCTATGGAGATGGAATAAATTTATGTCCAAAGAAGATCTGAAAGTCTTAATTGAACACCAGATAGATAATTTTGACTATATTAAGTTAAAAAGTTTCTATACAAATAAAACTAATGCAGACAAGATTAGGAGGGAAGCATCAAATTGGGAAATCATCTTTACATTTAATGGTTCTGATAAAGGCCTCATTTCTAAAATATATAGAGAATTGTCTCATATTTATAAGAATTCAAGCCACTCTTCAATAGATAAGTGGTCAGGGGATATGAACAGACAATTTTCAGATGATGAAATTAAAACCATCTCTAGTTACATGAAAAGTTGCTCTAAATCACTATTGATCAGAGAAATACAAATTAAGACAACTCTGAGGTACCACTACACACCTGTCAGATTGGTTAAAATGACAGGAAAAGATAACGATGAATGCTGGAGGGGATGTGGGAAAGCTGGGACACTGATACATTGTTGGTGGAACTGTGAACAGATCCAACCATTCTGGAGAGCAATTTGGAGCTATGCTCAAAAAGTTATCAAACTGTGCATACCCTTTGACCCAGCAGTGTTTCTACTGGGCCTATATCCCAAAGAGATCTTAGAGGAGGGAAAGGGACCCACATGTGCAAGAATGTTTGTGGCAGCCCTTTCTGTAGTGGCAAGAAACTGGAAACTGAAGGGATGCCCATCAATTGGAGAGTGCCTGAATAAATTATGGTATATGAATGTTATGGAATATTATTGTTCTGTAAGAAATGACCAGCAGGACGATTTCAGAGAGGCCTGGAGAGACTTGCATAAACTGATGCTGAGTGAAACGAGCAGAACCAGGAGATCATTATACAATGCAACAAACAATATTACATGATGATCAATTCTGATGGACATGGCTCTCTGCAACAAAGCATTTTCTCAAACCAGTTCCAATTGTTCAGTGAAGAAAACCATATACACCCAGAGAGAGGGATATGAAATATGGACCACAACATAACATTTCCATGCTCTCTATTGATGTTTGCTTGCATTGTGTTTCCTTTCTCTGATGTTCTTTTTTTTTCTTGTAGATAGGATTTTTCTTGCACAATTTGTCAAGTATTTCAACATTATTAACATGTAGTGGACTTCCTGCCATCTAGGGGAGGGGAGGGGACTGGGGGTAAAATTTGTACCAGAAAGCTTTGTAAAGATCAATGCTGAGGAACTACCCATACATATGTTATACAAATAAAAAGCTTTAATAAAAGAAAAAAAAGAACAGGGAAGGGGGTATCATTGTTGCTAGCTATACTCTCCTACCCACTGGAAGTGCTAGCAAAACACAGAGATAGGGACATGGTGGAAAGGGGGATAGGTCAATTCCAACCAGCTTGGAGGATATTCATTAAGATGTCCAAATTTACTGGTTCAGTTTTCAACAAATATTTACTAAGTGCCTGTTGAAGGATCCTTTCACTCCTCTTTGTCATCACTGAATCATGAGATGTGCTTGAGCTATGCTGGAAAGCATGGGTCTTGATGGCAGAAAACTAAAGATGGCCTAGGCTTGGACTATAAAATAACTTGATTCCATATTGATTTGGCAGTAAAATCACTCTTTGGGATGGCTGGCCAAGCAGCAACTACCTTGTAGAAGAATATTTCTCCAAATATGACTTCACTGTGTATTGTCTTGGATAATCCTAGCAAAGAAAGAATGCTGGTGAGAAAATGTAGCTGAAAACCTTCCCCTTCCCTGCCCACACTGTGAAGTAAATGTTACATTGTATCAATAATCTTTTTGAGACAATTTTCTCTAGCTTCACTAGAAGATAAAACAAAGTTAATAACAATTATAAAAAGAAACACTGTATTCCATCCCAAGTACTGAGATATAATTTGCTAATTTCCTGAATGATGATAGAAAACAAAACTGAGGACACTGTTCAGAAACTCATCTCTATGTTCCTCACTTTATCTACAATTATCAGTTGCTCTAATTTCCTCATCTTAGTACAGGAATATCTTGCATATGATTTTTTCGTACATTATAACTAGGCTTCCACAGGAAAGATATTCACATAACAGGAGCTAAGCAACACCTGCTTTTAAGATGTTTACTGTGATTACCAAGAGGTTCTACCATATATACATCACATTGACAAAGCTGCCAACAAGAAAATGACGGATGTTGGAAGAGCTGCAGGAAAACTGACACATCAATACACTGATGATAGAGCTATAACTGGTCTGGTTATTCCAGAGAGAAAATTGGAACTATATCTCAAAGGTCACTAAAGTGAACGTACCGTTTGGCCCAGCAATACCACAGGGTATACTCACAAAGGATCAAAGAATGAGGAGAAGAAACCATAGGTATAAATATGTTTATAGAAGTGCCTTTTGGAGTGACAAAAATTTGAAACTGATGGTGTGTCCATGAAGTGAGCAATACCTAAACAAATTATGGTAGGTGAATGCAACTATTTTACTAAAAGAACTGTCTAAAGGGATGGTTTCAGAGAAACCTAAAAAGACTTATATGAACTGATAACGAGTCAATAGAGCAGCAACAACAGTTGTAAGTGTGAAGATAACTATAAATGATTTCAGAACTCTGTACAATGCAATGAACAACCACTATCCCAGAGGACTAATGATGAAGTATCCTACCCACCTTCTGAGGGAGTGGTGATGGATGAGAGAGAGGATGCAGAATGATACATAAATTTTTATATATGACCAATGTAGGAATCCATCTTACTCTATTATTCATATTTGTTGCAAGATTTTTTTTCCTATTTTTTCCCATGGGGGAGGGAATGAGAGAGAAACTAATGCCTATCATTTAAAAAAAATAAAATAAACACTACATAAAAAGTGTTAAAAAAATAACTACCAAAGCTAAAGAATTTCTCAGAATCATTCATTTAACAACAATTAATCAAGCATCTATTGTGTATGAAGTACAATGCTACAAAAATCATTAAGGCATGGCCCTGGCCCTCATGGAATTTATAACCTATTGGGAAAATATGGCATACACATGAAGAGGCAGTGTAATAAGTTTCTAACAATGGCAGGGAGAGTAAGAAAAATGACAATCTAAGAGAGTTTCAGTTAAGTGATGTAACCACAAGCATTACATAATCAGCAACCAAAATCTGAATAAAACTCAGTATTCTTGATTCACAACTTGGGCCTCTATTTCATTGTTAAATGGATGTGACCAAGAATTCTCAAAGGCTCTGACAAAGGATTATAAACTCTGGCAAAAGTAGAAAAACTTTTAGTATGGCCCCAATTATAAATGGTGTATGCACTGTCCCAAGACTAGCTAAAGTCAAGCTTAGTGATCAAGTTATGAGGACATGTTTTATGGGTTGGTTATTATTATTTTTTGTCACAACAACTTACAAAATCTATTAATTAAGTTATAGGGAGCTTTGGATCACAATTAGTGGAGTTAATCATCAATAAATATCAGTAATGGGACAGCTAGGTTGTGCAGTGGATAGAGCACTGGCCTTAAAGTAAGGAGGACCTGAGTTCAAATATGGTCTCAGACACATAACATTACCTAGCTGTGTGACCCTGGGCAAGTCACTTAATCCCAATTGCCTCAGCAAAATGAATAAATGAACGAATAAATAAAATAAATATCAGCAAGCATTTACTGAGTGTTTACTAGATGCCAGATATTAAGCTAAACAAAGTAGAAGTAAGTATTTTCCTCAAGGAGCTGACATTCCAACAGAGGAGAATACTGCAGAAAAACACACAAAAAATACAAGAAACACACAAAGTAGGTGTAAGTTAATCTTAGAGAGGAAATTATTAGAAGCTAGGGATTAAAGGAGAGAAAAGAAAAGAAAGGCTTCCTGCAGAAGACAGTGCTTGAGAGCATACTTGAAGGAAGCCAAGAATTCTAAGACAGAGATGAGACAGGAAAACATATCATATGCAACCATTGCAAAGATACAGAAATGGGAAGTAAGGTAGCTAGTGTTGCTGGGTCATGGACATATAATTCAATGTCAAATGCTTCCATTCCAAGAATTTTGTCCAGGTTATTTTTGTGTTTTAATCTTCCATCAGAAAAAATTCAATATTTGTGATCTTCCTTTATGATGAAAATAAGATCCTCTGAAGGATAACAGATTGATAAGAGTATAGAGTGTCATATGGGAAGAAAGAAAGACCATTTCTAACTGACAGAATGGGAGTAAAATCAGTGATATCTTCAAAGATGAGGTAGCATTTGATATGATTCTTGGAATAGGCATGGGTTTTCAAAATACAGAGATAAAACAGAGAGAAGAAGATATTCCAGACACAAGAAAGAATGAGAACAAAACACAAAAATTAAAAGTGCTGATTGGGTACAAGAAACAATGCATCGTCTAGTTTGGTTGGATCATCATACACATAAAGAGGAATAATAAAGTTGTTTAATCCCAACTCCCAAGTTCCCTATTACTTTTTTAAGCATTTAGTAGAAGTAGACTTATATTCCTTATAGTAGCAACGTTATCTGAAAGTGCATGCAACATTTCACATCTATCTATAACCTCCCGCAATATCTATTTCTTTTAAATGAAGAAAAATTTGTTATCTCTCCCTCCCATCTCAGTTCAAGTGATTTTTTTAATTAATTTCCTGTAACAAATATGCACAATCAGCAAAACAAATTAGTCTTCTCTATTTTGGTTATACCTAAAAATCTCATTGTCAATAACTTTATTGTCTAGCAGGAAAGATAACTCAGCAATATGTATTCTGTAGCTAATATGGGATGACGTGCTTTCTTGAAGATACTGATACATTATACCTCAGAAATGCTGAAGCCATTCTTTGGAACTATCCTACCCACTATTAAAAAAGATCTACATTCTACCTTTAGTAGGTCCTCAGTCAAATTGCCATTGATTCTTCTTAGCTTCAGTTGGAATGCACAGTTATTTTGGAATCCTATCAAATTTATCTTACCTCTGACCAGGTTCAAATATTAATGGCAGAGGTATTAGAAGAGTATACAATGCTTTCACCTTCATTACAGTTACCAAATCTATCGCCTTTGCCCCTCCTCAGGGATGGGACCCAATCCTATTCCAGAAATGCAAACAAAGCTTTGGTCTGGTGACTACAGCTCTAGACTAAGAAACAAAACATGTTTATTAATTTCCCATTATATACCAGGCACTGAGCTAAGCCTAGGGATGTACAAACAAAAGGAAAACAAAAAAGCTTCTGCCCTCCAAAAGTTTTATCTACCATGGGACCAATACACTGAAGCCAAGGGTCAAGAGTGCACAGTACTGTCAGGATCCAGTGTGCTTCCTTCATCCCATCATCCTCCTCCCCACTCACATAACTACCACCTTAGTTCAAGTCCTCATTGCCTAGATTACTGCAGTTTCCTTTTGGTCTCCATACCTTAAGTCTGTTTGAACTCCGGTCCAACTTATTCCTGGCTGCCAAAGTAATTTATCTCAAATGCAAACCTAATTATGTATGCAATTTTCCTACTCAACCAATTCCAGTGGTTTCCCTATTGACTCTGAAATCAAATATAAACTCCTCTATTTAGCTTTTCATGTCCTTCAAAACCTATCACCTTTGTGATCCCTATTTAAGTTCTGTCTACCTCATTTTTTTTTCATCTTTAAAATAAAGATAACAGCACACACACCTATAGGTTTGTTGTGAGGATGAAATAAGATGATACTTGTAAAGTACTTTGCAAACCTTAAAATTCTATATAGATACTTCATATCACATCATTGTTGGTATGCTTTAATTTGCATAGACACACTACTTGTCTCTTTTGTTAGAATGTAAAGACATCCATCCATAATAAGTAGAAAATGCTACATTCTTGGTGTTGGTTCTCTCCAGAGGCATACTGTAGGTTCTGAATAAATAGTTGTTGGTTGATTCCTTAATTCTACCATCATGCCAAAAGCAACACATATGAACATTGTTATACTCACATCTCCTTGAATTCACAGCAATCATACTTGGGTCAATATGTGGGTCCAGGCATTGGATACTTCAGTCTATATAGGATTGATTCAAACCCCAAATGTGATGATATCCCCTCAATAGATTTGGGTCATCAGATTTAACTGAGGCTTGCTTTTACTGTATTGATAAATAGTGATCTAAAAGTCATTTATTATAGAATATTTTATCATAATGGACTTGATGTGAGTTGAATGATTTCTCATGATAAGAGTATGGCATAAATTCTGTCCAAGTACTCCTTTTAATGTGAGCTGGCCATAAAAGAAAAGGGAAGAGGGACACCACAGACTGCCCACATGATGACAGCCAAAAAAATGACGTGTGATATTATCTCGGGTAGCAGTTCCTAACACTGATGCTCTAAAGTGTCATCCATTTTTCTTGCATTTGACTTACAAAGTACTGAACCTGGATTGTCTCAGTCATGGTTTCAATGAGTGATGACAGTGACATGAGAATAGAGATCATGATATAATTGGGGAGAATGTGAAGTAATATTCCAATCTTTTATCTACTTATATACACAGACATATACAGATACAAACAGACACAGACACACACAGATACAGACATAAACATACCCACACAGAGTCCTAACCACTAAAACTACCAAGAGGGCAGGGGCTTATAAGAAAACTAAAGGATTCTCCCTTTTCCTCACGCTTTTCCCCACCTTCAGTTCTTTCTTCAAGGTTCTGGGCTTGTGGCATGTAAAATTTTATAAACTTTCTGTTTAATTGTGGTTTCAAGAGTAGGGCAAGTTATGCTTCTAATACAGTAGATCTGGGGGGAGGTGTTAATCCAAAAAAAGCTCATTGAATCTATAAGGTCTTTTCTTATGAGTTGTTGGTTTTCAGTCGGCCACGTTAACATCTTAAAATGAAAGGCATCTCCCTGAGACATTGCATGGCCACATCAAACAATTCTAAATATTTTTTTTCAGTCAGTTTTATTTTCTACCCAAGAATGGTGTGCTTCCTTTCCTTTCAGAGTAGTGGGGGAACTTCTGCTGTTTCAATGGTGGTGTTTTGAATGTTACTCCCAAGAAAGTACTAACATCCTAATTCCTCCAAAGGAAAAAAAAATAATAAAGTCCTTCAAGATGTCTGTAGGAGTAAGGGCTGGAAAATATACTAGACAGTTTTATTACACTAATTAAAAATAAAAACAAAACTAATTTTAAAAGTTAAACAGGAGGCTATATAAAATGTCTGTATGAATTCCAAATATGTTGGCAGAAACAAGGAAAAAGAAGCCATCAGCTGCTCTTCATAGGAAATTTTTCTAAAAACAGTTTGCACTTTCTCTAGAAGTTATAATCACTGATTAGTCAACAAAAGCCCAAACCTTAGGAAAAGGCTATACTCAAATGAATCTTGACTGTCACAGTATTCCTCTATCCCACCTCATCTCCCTTCCAGCTCTCTTTTCTCTATTTGAATGTAAACTTCTTGAGGGCAGGGGCTTGGGTGCTGATTTTTACTTGCATTCCCTGACACTGTCCCAGTACTTGACCTATATTAAGTTCTTTCTTTCTTTTCTGTTGACTGTGGTGGTGGTAAGGGAGAGGCAAAACCAAAATGTGAAGTAGGAGACCAAAATAAGGCAAGCAGAGAGGCAAGGACTTTCTGGTTTCAAGAAGTACATAACAACTCAATCAACAAGCATTTAGTAAGTGCCTACTATTGTTAGGCTCAAAGAAGAGAAAACAACCAAAATGACAGTCTTAGTTTTCAAGAAGTTCACAGTCCCTCAGATGAAACAGTATGTACACATTTAGTATATGTAGAATACATACAAAATAATTTCAGGGTAGTCAAATCTAAATGAGAGGGCACTGGAAGTTTGAGTAGGAGGAGCTCTAGAAGGACTTCATATAAGAAGATGATGGATGCTTCAACCGAGCCTCAATGAAGTGGAGGGTTATGTGAGATGAATATAAGGAGAGAATACACTCCAAGGGTACAAAGATGGGTAACTGGAAGAATGGTGGTCCCTTTGATAGAAATGAGAAAGTTCAATATGCTCCACAGACTGACTAATCATTTGGTTATGTGGAACTGGAGTGTTAGAGCAAAACTAGGGCTGGAAAGATAGAATTCAGAATTCATCTGCATAGAACTGATAAACCCATGGGAAGTAATAAGAAAAGAGAGAAGGAATAAGGGGAGACAGGGAGATGGGGAAAGGGGAGAGAATTAGAGAGACGAGACACACAGAGAAGGACACACAGAGAGAAGACAGGTCTCGGACAGAGCCTTGAGGAATACCCACAGATGAAGAAAATAAAATGGATGCTGGGCCAGCAAATAATGAAAAGAATCAGTCAGATAGGAAGAAAACCAGAAAAAAACAGTGTCATGAAAATCTGGAAAAGGGAAAATATACAATAGGAGATGGTGGTCAACAGTGCTGAGTTAAATGCTGAGAAGTGGTCAAGAAGAATGAGGTCTAAAAAAAGTCAGTTAAGAAATAATTGCTAACTTTGGAGAGAGTTGTTTCAGTTGAGTGAAGCCAGAATCCAGAGTGCAAAGTGAAAGGAGGGGAAGTGAAGGCAAAGGTTACACAGTCCTCCTCCTCCCCTCCAAGGAATTTGGCTGAGAAAGGGAGGAGAAGAGATATAGGGGATAATAATAGCTTGACCACAAGGTCAGATCTAGTGAAAGCTTTTTGAAGGATGGGGGAACAGGAATAATTTGGAAGGAAATAAGGAAGCTACCAAAAGATAAGGAAACACAAGAGATTAGAATAGGGGAGGGTGATGATTGAAGGACCAATTTGCTGAAGGGGACTGGATAAAGTCCCTATGTGGAAATGTTGTTCTTGGCCAGAAGGATTTCATTATCAAGGACTAGAAGAAAGGAGGAGAGTATGAGGGAAGAAGTCAAGGAGTTTTGAGATGAAGAGAAGAGGAAAAGAAGGAGCTCTTATCTGGCTCAACTGGCCTCAATTTGCTTAGTAAAAATAAAAGGAGAGATACTCAGCTGAGAGGGTGAGAAAGAAGAAAGTGGTTGGAAGTTGGGGAAGTTTAAGAAAAGATATAGAACAGACCATCAAGGAGTTGAAATAAAAAAATCAATTAGGGAGAAGATGATTGCTTTGCTTTAGTGTAATGCCCAGCTGAAGTTCAGTCACATAAACTGATAATGTATCGAGTTAATTCAATTACATGGTTCTTCTAGCTCTGGAAGCAGCACCTAAGCAGAGAAAATAAATGTTAAGAGCAATCTAGGCTGGGGGTTTGGTGAGGGATGAATAGGAAAATGAAGCCAAGTATTACGACTAAAGAAAGGGTGAAATACCAGACTTACAATTTAGGAGCAAGAATATATAGAAGTTTGGTCAAGGCAAAAAAAGTGGTCCAAAACCCAAGCAAATAAATAAGAATCAAGAATGTGCAGAGTACAAGTTTTAGCACAGCAACATGAATGAATGAGGTCTTTAGGTGTGACTAGTCACCAGACATATCATTTACTATTTCTTCCCCAAACACTCCCCCAAACCCCAAATCCAAATACATTAGTACTCACATACTTACATACTTATATATTTAGCTTAGAGGATACCACTATCTTCCCAGTCATTCAAGCTGGAAATCTTGGGGCTAGCATTATAGATTCTTTTCTCTCTGATTATGCCACAAAGTCATCCTGTAGCCAAGTCTAGCTGATACTATAACATGTCACATCCATCTCCTTTTCTTCACTCCTCAAATACTGGTCTTTATCATCACCTCTGACCTAAAACAATCTCCCTGAATCCAGTCTTTCCTCTTTCTAATCCATCTATCACATTTCTGCTAAGATACTTTTCCTAAAATACAAGTTCAACTGTCTTACTTTCTTGCTTAAAAACTGTCAGTGATTCCATCCTCTACTAGGAAAAAAAACTCTTCTTGGCATTTGGTATTTAAGGCCCTGTATACCACATGAAGGGGCCAGTACCTCACATCAAAATGGAAAAAAAAAAACAAAAATAAAAACCAACAACAAAAAAAACATACTTCTCCTACTCATACTAGAGAAAAGAAGATGGAAAACACCATTATGTTCCCATTTCCCATTTGGACAGAAAATACATACCAAAGGGGACCACAAGAGAGATATTCCAGGGACCATTCTTTCTTTTAAAATACAAAATGGGATCAAAAGTGTCTTTCCATTGCTTATTTACTTTCACCCAGAGTCAATCAGGATCCAAACAATGACCACCTGGGTCTTGGCCTGAGACCCTTTTGGCCAGTCAATGAGAGTCAAAATAGTTTTGGTTTAAGGCATGATCCTTAAGAAAGAAATCGAGCCAGTAATCCCCAAGATATTTTGGGAGAGTTCAGTGATCAAAAAAAAAGTTTTTAAGAGCATTCAAGTAAGTTATAATAACCTATTATATGGACAGAGGAAGGGGAGAACTGAAAGAAGGAAGAAAGGGATGAGGAAGGAGGGAGTTAACCAACTGACCAGTACCACTTGGGTTCCCAATGGGGCAGCTCTACTCATTACAGAACTTGCTGTTTCTCCTTTGTTCTTAAAGAGGACCATGACATCAAGGAGATGATATAACATGGATTGGATTTAATGAGTTAAACTGGATTTAAGTGAGTAAGGGCAAGGTCAATTTTACATTTTGTAATGCTCTCCATATCTTCTTTGGTCCTAAATTCTTCCCTTATCTATAAATATGACAGATAATTATTCCATGTGTTCTTAATTTGCTTATGGTATCACCCTTTATATGTCTATCGTGTACCCATTTTGACCTTATACCTACAAATGTTCTTAAAAGCGTTTTTTTTCCCTGTTCTTTTGCATCTCTGAACCCTCCCAAGATATCTTAGTGTTTACTGGCTAGATTCTTTTCTTAAAAATCAGGCCTTAAATCAAAATTAATCTGATTCTAATTGTTTGGGTTCTGATTGACTCTAGGTGAAAGTAAATAGCAATCCTTTCTGCTTTGGCCAGAAACCCAGAGGGTCTTCCCCATTCAGATTTCATTCTTTCTTTCTTTGTTTTTGACTAGGTGAAAGAGGCCATTCTTTACCCTAATTGCTTCCTAGCCTTAATCACTGACTGGGTGTGGCCTCAGTCAAACTGAGACCTGTTGAAGTCCTTAGCTTAAAAAAAGACCAAGGTCTCCCTTTGCATCCAGGGTCATCTCCAGTCATCCTGATCTCTATCTGGCCACTGGACCCAGATGGCTCTGAAGTTGGAGAGTAAGGCAGGTGACCTCGAACAGTCTCCCTCACTTAAATCCAATTCACTTGCATTTCCTGGCATCCCCTCCCCATTGTCTTGGTCCTCTTCAAGAATGAAGGACAATCGAAAGAGATCTTAAAGGAAGGAAAGGGCCCCACATGTGCAAGAATGTTTGTGGCAGCCATTTTTGTAGTAGCTAGAAACTGAAAACTGAATGGATGTCCACCAATTGGAGAATGGCTGAATAAATTATGGTATATAAATGTTATGGGATATTATTGTTCTATAAGAAATGACCAGCAGGATGATTTCAAAGAGGCCTGGAGAGACTTGCATGAACTGATGCTGAGCGAAATGAGCAGAACCTGGTGATCATTATACACAGCAACAACAATACTACATGATGATCAATTCTGATGGACATGGCTCCCTTCAACAATAAAATGTTTCAAATCAGTTCTAATTGTTCAGTAAAGAAGGCCATATACACCCAGAGAGAGGGATATGAAATGTGGACCACAAGATAACATTTTCATGCTCTCTGTTGATGTTTGCTTGAATTGTGTTTCTTTTCTCTGATTTTTTTCCTTGTAGATACAATTTTTCTTGCACAACAATGATAAGTATGGAAATATGTATACATATATTCGATTTGTCAAGTATTTGAACATAATTAACATGTAGTGGATTTCCTGCCATCTAGGGGAGGGGTGGGGAGTAGGGAGGAAAAATTTGTAACAGAAAGTTTTGTAAGGGTCAATGTTGAAGAATTACCCACATATATGTTTTGCAAATAAAAAAGCTTTAATAAAACAAACAAACAAACAAAAAAAAAAGAACGAAGGACAAACAACAATGAAGAATGAAGCTATGTGGAACAAAATCAGTCATTATTTTCCTTAGATCTGGACAACAGGAAACTACCCCTAGCAATCAAAATTGATTAAATAACTCCTCTACAGCATCTTCTAGCTTTGGAATTTCATGATTCAGATTTAAATTATTGAATTAACCTAGTGTGATTCTTGCAAGAATTTGGCATGTCTACCAAATGCTCTCTTAATGTATACCTACAAGATTTTTAATTAATCTGACGTGAGAGGGGATAAGAATTCTGTGATATTTTATCTGACATCTTTCTCAGAATGGTTGCTGAGTAGCCTTTCCTTCTTTCAGAACAGATTTTTAAACAGTTTACTCCATATGTGACAAAGCAATAGCATAGACATCGAAGGGCTTGCATTTCAATCCCAATTCTGCCTAAGTGGCCGAACCTTTCAACCTCCCACTTCCTCATCACCAAAAAAAAAACTACAGGACAGACTGCCAATGTTTCTGCATCTGACAGTAATAAGTTCAGCAAAAATACAGGTCATCAGCATAATAAACAGGTTCCAAGTACTGTACTTAGAAATCAAACTTCTTTCATATAGAGTATTACCATGGATCTCTGTACGTATTCAGCTTGAAACTAGAAAAAAAATTAAATGGAAATAATTTGAGACTAGCAAATTTTAAGTAATTAAAACGTGGGCCTGCTAGAAGATTGATATAAGATTGTGATGTCTGATAACTGGCTTCCTCTGCTCCCATTCTCTTTTGGTCAGTGATATTCACTCTATGATCTTAAATATTTAGCACATCTGAGCTGTGTTTCATTGGCACATATTCAACTACAAAACTGAACAACTTGGACTGATGTGACAAATTGCCATAAGAGAAAGAAATCATAACAGGATATGCAAGAATTTCTGATGAATCTTTTAAAAGAGAGAAGAAAAAAAAGAGTACCCAATTCAGAAAGGAAATTGAAACAAAGACTGTTCTTTAGCATTATGCCTATGAAGCTTAAAATCTAAGGTATAATTATTTATTCTTTTTAATGTCAAGGAACATTCTATTTTATGAACAAGCATTCTTGAAAATCAATGAAGAAATGAATTGGAGCAAGTAGAATTTTGTTATCGAATATTCATATAACTTAAACAAGACCCTTCTCACAATTCTAGAAATAGGAATATGGACTAGACTTATGATTTAATTGACCCAGGAACTCTTGGATAAAGAAACACCTCTCTTCCTAGCAATATAAGTTATCATCTCTGAAATTTATAGGTTTAAAAAGTTGTCTAGAAAACTGAGAGGTTAAATGATTTGTCTAGGATCACACAGCCAATACGTGTCAGAGGTTGAAGCTAGATCTTCTGGCTTTGAAGCCAGCATCTCAGTCCATCATATCTCATTGTCTCTAGCTTTCATAATAAAATAAAAGTAAAATTACTTTCTTTGTCCTCCTTATCCCATAAAGGGGAAAAAATAATGTAAATGGGATACTGAATGTAGACTGTATTACCAAAGTGTTTATTGAAGATGAAATGGAGTCATTATTTGAGTTTCATATAGCTTAGACAAACAATTCTAGAAATGTCCTGGAAGCTCTTAGTTAACTGAAAATTAGACAGTAAATTCTTAATTTCTAAGCTATTTTCTAAAAATGGGGCAGAAAATTGAAGAAAATTCTTGCAAAATTGTGCCTTATGTCTATACTGAATAGGATCACAAGATAAAAAGCGAAATGGGAAGTTATGGAAAGATGGAATTTTATTTTTGGCATATTAGTACAAATGTTGTACTGGCCATGCTCTGAAGGGAGAGATCAAAAGCAGACAGCCTGATGAGTTAGCTCATATTTGTGAAATACTTTGACAGACTCCCTTAAATTTGACAAAAACTTCATGAACGATACATAAAATAGGGAAGTAAGTGTCATTAAATTATTTTTAAAGAAATCTTTATGCAAGAAACAATGTAGAATGATCATTTTCTTCTCTGCCATACCTACCAGTTCCTACAATTAGTTCAGACACGATACACCACTATTCCACGCACATGAAAACTTAAAAGCAAAAGAAATACCTATTTAATAGCATTCCCTTGCCCAGATATATAATCAACTCTAGATCATCAACCCTGAGAGGAGCAAAAGTATAGATAATCTTACACAGGAGGTTTCTGATAGACTCTTAAAAATTTTGGCATTTCATAATCACTTGAGCATTTTATTTTTTGTATGCCTTCTTGTAAGGACTAGATTCTTTTTTTTTTCTATTTTAATAGGGTGTTGTTTTGAAAATTTGTTTTCATATGAATATTCAGCAGAAAAATACTTATTATCTATTAACAAGAAGGCTTTAGTTTGTAGTTTCAAAGATTAATCTCCAAAGTTTTCTTCATGCTGACTTGACTATTTTGAGTTGTTCTGTTTCTGTTAAATTTTCTTCTGCTTTTTTATGGGTTTTGTTTGTTTTTACTTTTGCATTTAGGACCATTAAATTTAATTTTGTTTTGCTCAAAAAAAATTTGGTGTTAAAGAAAGCCCTAGGTAAAAGGGAACTATTATCCAAAGAACTGAATATATCCCAAAGATTGTAATGTTTCCATGATTGTCAAATATTTAAAAAATGCAAAATACTACCATCTTATTATTTGAATTAGCCTAGAATGTCAGTACTTGGCATCAGAATATATTATGCTCACTTTCCCCCCAACACAATCCCAATTAGGCTTAGTTTGTATGGACCGGGGAAATGAGGAAGAAAGTGGTCCAGAAATGTATTGTGTGGGAAAACTAAAAAAAAAAATGAAGCTTAAAAATTTGCCAAGCAACTTCCACACAGATATTCAAGAGTTACTACAAATGTCTCCAATGAAATCAGTTAGTGAATTTTTGAGAATATGTTGGTGGCTAGAGTCTTGTTTTCAGAAAGGGTCAGCTCTAATGATGTAGAGAGCATCTATTTATGGCACCATTACCAAGTAGCTAATTTAGTGAGTGCTCCTAGAGATGAAGATGAGACACACACTCAATTAATTACTCAATTAATGAAAGACTGGGAGTTTGTGACTGTAATTTTTAAAACACCACCAAGAGTTATTTTAATAGAGAAACACCATATTTAAGACTTACCATAAGCTGTCATCACACCAACATAGGGTCCATCCACCACATTCCTATTTTCTTCTGCCAGAGCTTTGATGTACCTTTTGCTGAGATCCAATATTTGTTCACGAAGCATTGAGCTGCTTTCATGTTGAGTTCGTTGCTGGATGGTAAAATGCAAAAGCATCATACCCCAAATGAAGCCAAAAGTCACCAAGAAAAACCCTAGTTTCTGAGAGGATAACTTCCATGGAGCAAAGAAAGCCATGTCTCCCAAGGAGCTGCTTCTTTCCTTGGGTTGGACCTTAAAGCACCAAAGGGAGATGCAAATCCATGATGTGGTTTCAAAAAGGACTGTCAGTCTCACTCGGGCTCCTGTGTCAGCCGATTTCCTTCTTTCAGTTCCATCCTGCTGTCAGAAGGAGGGAAAAAAGTTGGTATAGCGCAGCTAACCACAAAGAATAGACAACTCTCATGAAACGGCACTAGATTTCCACTTTGGTGGCTATAGAATGTAAACTCTGAAAAAAATAAATGCTTACTTCTATATTTTGCATTGTGGTTGAGAATTTGACTAAGCTGGGCGGGAAGATTTGGCAAGGTGATAAGCTGTATGAATAAAAAAGGGGAAGATGTATCTTCGTGTTTGAGTATGTATGTTAACAGGTGTAATAAAAATTTACAAGTCTGGACCAGGTTTGAAACAAAAAGCTCATTTTATACAGAATCAAGTGGGATTAAGGGAGACCACTGGATGATGGAAAACACCTGAAGGGGAGGAAGTCATCCATATCAACCCCCTTACCCACTTTCTAGAAGTGTTAGATGAGCTTCTGTCCATCACACACCCACCCACCCCCAAACCCAGAACAAAGGGCTATTTATATAGGTGATTCATATAGGTGATGATGAAACTAGGGTTTCTCCCATGGGGAATGGGGCTAAAAGAGGCAAAGGAATAGCATTTTATTGAATTCAGACAAACCCAGACTTTTCCTAAGAATATTCAGAAGGCAAGGATTCTTGTGAATGGCCTCTTTCCAAAGTATGATTATCAAATAATTATATCCAGGGACACTTAGTTAATTTTAATTTTCTATTCAAACTGAAAAATGTCAGTGGTTATCTTATACTTTGTCTTTACATTTCAGCAGTTTTAAATGAAACCACATTCTTTCCTCTTTAGTGTCTATCACTGTCTGAAATGATGCAAATTGGATGAATCCTTAAATAGGATTCATATCTGGCCTTAAAGTAGCATCTATTCTTTGCATTTTCATTTTTATCTTTGCATCCACAGCATCTTACATAGGGTCAGATACATAGCAGATACTTAATAAATGCTTGTGTTTTGATTCTGTGTAAGAATGACAAACTTTAATACAAGCCAACTATACCAAATTTAACAATCAAGAAGGTCTTTTCTAAAAGGACAGAATAGAGATCTTTGAGGATCTATTGACTAAACATGAATGGTTACCATAATAATAATTTACCATCATAACATACAAAATATATAGGTGATTAAAAATCTCCTAAGTATAAAGTACAGGCAGTATAACCTAGCCATAGTAGTTAAGAAAACCTAGGTTTAAATCCCCAGGCTGATATTTATTAGATAAGAGAACACTGGGGTAAGGCATTTAACTTCTCTGAATCCAACAAAACTAACACTATAAATTATAGATGGATCACCATTTGCATTTGTGGAAGAAGATGACTCACAGAGGAAAAGCAAAAGTACTACTGATTTAAGGATAAGATGCCATACTATGCATTCCAGGAGTCTCCCAGAACAAGACATTCCTTCAGATAAACAATAACAGATGTGGATGTAGATGGTCTATGGTTTAATCAAAGAACTACCTATAATAATAACAATTTATACATAAAGTACCTTGTAGGTTTATTACAGAGAATACAGATAAGGATAAGCCTTAAGTGTGGTCCTAATCATTCCTAAAATGCAGAAGACAAGTGCCATCAAGACATCTGACAAACTAAGTTTCAGGCTGAACACAGTGTCCTGACCAATACTTCCTCTGCCCCCAATAATTGGGTACCAACCTACCTTTTAGACTTCATTTTACAGAGTTCTATTTTAAAAACCTCTTCATTCCATTCCTCTTCTTCCATCTTTTTTACCTTAAAACCCCTTGACATCAATCCCCAAACTCTGACAGTAATATAGCCCTTTCCCTTGCCAAGACCTTGAAGAAAGAGAGGGATTTCATAAACCAAAAATGAGGGGAAAAGTTGATTTTAGGTATGAGGGAAAGGTATGGCAATGAGATGGAGTATCATGATGGAGAAATAGAGAAATGGAAAAACTGAAGAAAGTCACAATTGGGATGTAATGCCCAGTGAGTTTGGAAAGGTTAGCTGTGGTCAAGATGTAAATAAAACTCATACAAACATGTTTGGTTTTAGAGTAAAGATAATTAAGTAGAAGAGTGGTATCATAGGTCAATCTGGACTTAAGCAAACTACCTTTGGTAGCAATATGGAGAATGGGAAGTACCTGAGGCAGGTTTAAGGAGGCCATTGTGATAATCTAAGTGAAAGATAATGAAGGTCTGAACTAAAATAGTAGCTGTGTAAGTAAAAAGAAGGGATAGATCCTATTTAGAGACAGATAGGCTAGCCACTGATTAGATACATGTGACAATGGTGAATAAGATCAGAAAACCTGAGAAACTAGAAATATGATTGTAAATTCAAAGAAAATGGGGAATTTTGGAAGAGGGTAATTTAGGGGAAAAGATAAAGACCTCAATTTGGACATACTGAATTTGAGCTTTCTCAGGGAAATCCAGTTTGAAGTGTATAATAACTGATGCTGAGTTGAATCTCAGAGGAAAGTCTGGGGCTGGATAGATAGAGCTTGTGGTTGTATGCAAAAAGATGATAATTAAGACCATGGGAGCTAATGAGGTTATTAAGAGAAAGTCTGCAGAGAAAGAAGAAAAGACAAAATCTTAAATAATGCTCACCTAAAGGGGCATAATGTGGATGATGAACCAGTAAAGAAAATAGAAAAAAAGTGGTTTGTTCGGTAAGAAAGAAAATCAGGAGAGAATGGTGTCATAAGTACCTGAAAGGAGAAATTATAAAGAAGGAGATGTTGGTTAATACTGTCAAATGAAGCAGATGGCCCAATAACTTTAGAGGAAGTAGTTTCATTTGAATAATGAAGGCAGAAATCAGATTACAAAGGATTTAGCAGTAAATGAGAGAATAGAAAGTGAATGCAGTGAGTTTGTAATAAGCTTCTAAGGAACTCTGGCTGGGAAAGGAAAAAGAGATGGAGGATGACAGGTTGGTGTGACCTACTGAAATCTGTTTATTTGTTTTAAGGATGGACAGTGGATATGAGGATTTTAGAAGGTAGTGGGGAAGGAATCAATAGATGGGGAAAAAAGTGAAGATCTAAGAAAGGGTGAGAATGATTGAGTATATATAGCTAGAGAAGACAGGAAGAGAATGATATTATAGATAAGTTAGTTTTGTTTTTGGGGTTTTTTGTTTTTGTTTTTGTTTTTTAAAAAATTGTCAAGGGGTCTATTTCATATACTCACAGGCTCTAGCATACAAATAACTGTTTGTTGGTATAGAGTAGTAGTTTGTATTGAGTATTCTACTTAAAAAATTGGGGGGAAAGATGCCAAATCATATACAAAGATCCTAGGCTGAATATTGATTTAGAAAATCACATATTTATGTAATCTATATCACACTGTGGGTACCTAAGTGATGCAATGAAGGCAGCACCAGACCTAAAGTTAGGAGGACCTGAGTGCAAATCTGGCCTCAGACACTTACTAACTTTATGACCCTGGGCAAGTCACTTACCCCTATTTCCCTCAGTTTCCTTTTCTGTAAAACAAACCACTCAGTATTTTTGCCAAGACCCCAAATGGGGTTGAGGAGAGAAAGATATGAACATAACAAAATATTGTACTGCACTTTTTTTATTTTGCTAAGTATTCCAAATTACATCTTAATCTAGTTCTATCCCATTCATTTGACACCTCTGGGGCATGAAGCCCCACATGCACCTTAAAGCATAAGCCTGAGCAATGAGAATTCTGACTTTGTATATAAAGAAGGATAAGATTCCTTTCTTAAAACAATGAAAATTGCTATATAAATACAAGGCAGTTAGATAATGAGTGAATGTGCAGTAGAACTGGAGTTGAGAAGAACCAAGTTCAAATCTGATCTGAGATACTAACGAGGCACATCACTTAATTTCTAACTGCCTCAGTTTCCTCATCTGTAAAATGGGGATAATAATATAGCACCTATCTCTCAAAGCTATTATGAGGATAAAATGTGATATTTGTAAAGCAATTTGCAAACCTCAGGGGGCCATATAAATTTTTACTACTATTACTATCACCACACACTCAGAATGTAGTAATATCAGAAATTATCTCAATTCCTAACAGAAATACAGTTATAGGAGCCCATTACTAAAGGAAAGAAGGAAACTCAAGTAAGAAAATCCTCATCTCAAAACAGTAATAAAAAAGTAAAATGATGAGTGCACTGTCAACAAACTCTTATCAACAAAAGATTCAATAAAATGATCATCAAAATAGCTAAACATTTATCACAGGCTCCAGAACAGCAGGTTAAGGAGCTGTTTTGTCTTCACATGTTATAGCCCCAGAGTATTCTAGAAAAGTTATCTTTTCTGCTGCATTAAGTACTAAGAGTCTCATGGGGCCTTCTGCCAGACAGACTAATAAAGGCTTATAAGTTGATTCTCCCTATCCATCATTAGAAAATATTAACTTACATTGTCTGGCTATGATTATTTAAATGTCCAGTTACACCTTTTGCTCTCAAGGAAGGGAATGCATTCACCTTTTGCTGTCACTATCCTCCCAGTCTCCCAGGCTGGCATCTTAAGCATCATCTTTGACACCTCTCTCTCTCTCTCTCCCTCCCTCTCTCTCTCTCTCTCTTTATTTTAATCAGTAGTCAAGTCCTTTTGTTTCTTTTTTTATAATTTGATGTTTTTTTAAAAAAAATCAAGTTGTATATAACACATCTGCAGTTTCATGTACATCTTTTTTATTTTATTCCATAAATTAAAAATTAAGTAAAATTCAAAATATATGTATATATGTATGTGTGTATACACATACATATACATGTACTCACTCATGCATATATACACATATAGTCTTTCCTATTAGAATCTAAGCATCTTGAAATCCAGGAATGTTTGTTTTTGTTTTTGTTTTTTTATTCTCATCACTTAGCACATTGGTAAATGCCAAGCAATTCTAAGTGGTAATCCTGCTGTTTCTTATCCTGTAAAGAGGGAAGGAAGTTGGGAAACAAGCATTTATTAAGTTCCTACTATGTGATAGGCATTAGGTTAAGCATTTTGCAAACATTTGATCTTTACAACAATCCTTAGAAGCTTGTATTAATTATTACTATCCCTATTTTACAGTTGAGGAAATTGAGGCAGATAGAAGTTAAATGGCTTGCCTAGGATTACACTATGGGGCTGAATTTGAACTCAAATACTAGTAATCTAATCACTGTGCTATTTATCTATCTCTAAAGTCTTTCTCAGCACTAACGCTTTTGATTTTACATGAATTAAAGTATAATTTTAATTGTCTTATGACCTCTCCACCTTCCTCACTATTTTTCTTTTTTTTCTTTTTCTTCTCCCCCTGCCCTATTCTCAACTAAATCATTCTTTCCCTTCTCCCCAATCTACAACATCAAAGAAATTTTTGCCTCCTCCTGCTTCTTCATCCACCATTAGCAGCGGGTCCAAATCTTTCTAATTTTTCTTCCATAGCATCTCTCTAGTTTGAACTGTCTTTTTCAAAGCTTCCACCTGGATCACTATATGATTTTCTGAGCTTCAATCAATCCAATGTCTCTGTGCCAAATCTTCCCTAAAAATTGTTTTAATCATACCATCTCTATAAGTATAACATTCTCAGTGCCTACCTTCAATCTACTTTATCATTCCTAACTACAATCAAAGATGAGATCTTAAGCAATTCACTTAACTTCTAAATGATTTCTAAAGTCCCTTCCAGATAAATATACTAATATCCTAAACAAGCTCCACCAAACATTTCACAGACCCATTCTGCCAGGGAAAGTCCTTACATGCTTAGGATAGACATCTTCCTAACTCACCTATGGGTTTGAAGCCTGTCAGTTATCTTCAACCTAGTTTAGCCCACCTATTGAGATGGTTTTACTGGCATACTGTGTATACTATACAGTTTCTTGGAACCACCAGGGAGAGCTGAGTGAAGGTGGACACCAAAGGTGGATGAGAAAGCTCAGAGCTTGGTTATACATGAAAGACTTCTGCATTTTAGGCCCTCACCAGTCATTTTTGACTTTTTTCCTGTCACTGGATCTCAATGATGCTGGAGGAGAGAGTGAGACTGATGACTGTGCAACTCTAACTTATTTAAATCTGATTCATGTACAAGACAAGACATCACCCGTGATGTCATTGATCTTCTTTGAAAATGAAAGACATGTACATTATTTGAAGTTTTTAAAAAAAAAAAACCCACCATCAAAACCAATGTCTTCATTTTTTTTTTCTATTTTCATTTTTCCCCCATTAACATCTAGTTTATACAAATCCTATTTAGAACTGTTGTAGGTAAATACAGTGGTTTTTTTTGTTATATTTATCCTTTCTTCTAATTTCATATTAATTTGAACCTTTGCTCTTACTAATCAATGACCTGGCTACTTACAAACAGTTGATTCTCAATTAATGCATAAATAAATAGCTAGTTAGTTAAAAAATAAAGAAAATTAAAGACAAACATAGACAATATCCCAGTTCATCTTTGTATCCCCTATGCCTAGTGTAAGATTTTGCACATAAAAGGGACTTAGTAAATGGTATGTTACATTGAATGGGCAACTGGGTAGAACAGTGGATAGAGTGTTGGGCCTGAGATCAGGAAAATATGAGTTCAAATACAGTCTCAGGTACTACCTGTGTGACTCCAGGCAAGTCATTTCATGATGTTTGCCTCCATTTCTATAACTGTAAAATGAGCTGGAAGAAGAAATGCAAACCACTCCAATATATTTACCAAGAAAACCCCAAATGGAGTCGCAAAGAGTTGTACACAACTGAAAATGACTGAATAATGTTACACTGAACAAAACACACACCTCTTCCTTTTAGTAGTAAAAAAAAGAGATATATACCTTTCATTCAGATCCCAATGAATCTCTAAGGATAAGAGAAATGTCACAGGAGCTTTTCTTCTCTAATCATCCCACACAATAGTAGCAAAAGTTTCCAATGAGCAAGGGAGAGAGGAGGCAGCAAATATTACTTCAGATCAAATAGATTTCTGCTTGTATCACTATTCATGCATGTAAGAGAGGTCCTTGCCTTGCCCACTCTGTCACAGCTGTTCTATCCCAGCACCCCTGCCAGACTCATCAACTGAGTGTCTGCATTTTGCCATCTGGCTTCCTCATCTTCACTTAACAGGCCTCCTATTTGCACTCTAAGAAGAGGACAGATTTCAAAAACTTCAAAAATAATAACAGCTAGCATTTATGTAAGTTTGCAAAGCACTTCACGTGTATGTTTTTATTTAATCCTTCAAACAGCCTTTGGAGGTAGGTGCCATTATCTCTGTTTTACAGATAAAGTAACTCAGGGCAGGAGAACTTAATTGACTTGCCCAAGATCACACAGCTAAAAAGTGCCTGAGGCAGGAATGGAACTGATCTTCCTGATTCCAAGTCCAGCACTGTGCCACCTAGGTGCCTAATTAATAAAAATAATAATAGTAACAACAACATTTACATAGAGCTTTAAGGCTTGCAGTGTGTTTTTCATATATTATCTCATTTGACCCTGGGAGAGTTTTTTGAGAATTACTCTGTCAATGCCCATGAATGTGTCTGGGACCATGCTTTCCATCTCCAGGTAAATTATAAGATGAAGATGGATGTATCCTCCTCTTCCAGTTCTCCTATCTCCATAAAATTGAGTACAATATGCTATGCACAGAGAAAAAAAGAATTATTTGAGATGAAGCACAGAGGTTCAATGTAAAGAAAAGGACTGTGTTTGATCAAGGGAACTATGTGCTAGCCAACATTCTGCTGCTAACTAGCAGTGAGATCTCTAAAAGTCATTTTCTCCCTGGTGTATTTCCCCTTCTAGAAAATGAGAGATTTGGATGAAATGGGCCTGAGGTGCTTTAGGGATCACTGTATGAACCTTATTGGTTTACTGTAATATTCATTAATGATGAGATGTAAATTATTAAATACCCTTTGTTTGCTAAGATGCTGCAATAATTTTTCAAATCAAAGGGCCTATCATATAAATATATATTCTGATAATTCTTATATTGATTCTCTAAAATACCTATTCAATATATTGCATATTACAGTAATCTGCATTAATGTTTGCCACTTACCCCTACCCAACACACACACAATCTGTCATATTGTACAAGCTTTAAAAGGAAAGATTTGTATGATAACTAAACTTTTTATTTTTCCCAGCACCTAATACAACTAGCACTTAATAAATATCTGCTGTATTTGTATTTGACTTTTTTAAAGTTTTCAGAGACTAACCACATAATACCCTTGTAATTTCATATTTCCATTCCTTTCTCATTTACCTCCTCTAGAAGGAACAGAAAATGACAGTGTTTATCAAGCAGATGTATGCTACTAAATCTTCAATTAGCTTTAGGGGTGGGGAAGAATATAGGTAGAACACATTTTTAAATTGAATCAACATCTTGCACAAACAAAATCAATGCATCCAAGATTAGAAGGGAAACTGAAAGCTGAGAAAATATTTTTGCAGCCAGCGTTTCTGATGAAGGTCTCATTTCTAAAATATATAGAGAACTGACTCAAATTTATAAGAATACAATCCATTCTCCAGTTGATAAATGGTCAAAGGATACAAATAGAAAAGTTTCAGATGAAAAAAAATTAAAGCCATTTCTAGTCATATGAAAAAATGCTCTAAATCACTATAGATCAGAGAAATGCAAATTAAGACAACTCTGAGGTACCACTTCACATCTCTCAGATTAGCTAAGCTGACAGGAAAAGATAATGATAAATGTTGGAAAGGATATGGAAAAACTGGAACACTAATGCATTGTTAGTGGAGTTGTGAAATGACCCAACCAATCCAAAGAACAGTTTGGAGCTATGTCCAAAGGGCTATAAAATTTTATGCCCTTTGATCCAGCCGGGTCTCAACTGGTTCTGTATCCCAAAGAGATCATAAAAGAGGAAAAAGGACTCGCTTGTGCAAAAATGTTTGTATCAACCCTTTTTGTATGACTAGAAACTTAAAATTGAATGGATGCCCATCAGTTGGGGAATGACTGATTTCAGAAAAGGCTGAAAAGATTTGCTTGAACTGATGCTAAGTGAAATGAGTAGAACAAGAGAACATTATATACAGTAACATGATTCTGTGATAATCAACTATGATGAACTTAGCTCTTTTCAACAATAAGATAATTCAAGGATATTTCAATATGGAAAGTGCCATCTGCATCTAGAGAGAGAATTATGCAGACTGTACATAAATCAAAACACAGTATTTTCACCTTTTTGTTGTTGTTTGTTTGCTTGTGTTTTTTTCCTTGTGTTTTTTCCCCTTTTGATCTGATTTTTCTTTTTTATTTCTTTTCTTTTTTCTTTTTTTATCGAGGCAATTGGGGTTAAGTAACTTGCTCAGGGTCACACAGCCAAAAAGTGTTAAGCATCTGATGCCAAATTGTAACTTGGGTCCTCCTGACTTCAGGGCTAGTGCTCTATCCACTGCACTACCTAGCTGCCCCTTGATCTGATTTTTCTTGCAGAACATGCTGAATATGGAAATATGTTTAGAGGAATTGCATATTTTTAACTGGAATCATATTGCTTGCTGTCTTGGGGAGGATGAAAAAGAGAAAAAAATTGAAATGCAAGATTTTGCAAAGATGAATGCTAAACACTAATTTTTGTACATATTTGGAAAAATAAAATAGTATCAAAAATTGTAGTGTAAAGATCACTTTATACTTTGAAAATTTAACAATTGGCTCACCTTTGAGTTAACTCCACTCCATCCCTGAGGGGGACAAAATTTTTGTCTGAGGACATGTCAACTGCAATTAAGTATTAAAATATTAACATTTAGAAAAGACACACTAATCCAGAAATGTCATTGCTAGGGACAAGTAAAGGTTAACTAGGCACCTCTCAGCATTACTAAGGTGAAATTGGCAGCTTTAAAGGGCTGATAAGTTCAAGAAATGGAATTAAAGGGATACTGGGACGGAGGAAGGGAAATTAATTAGAGTCTCAGGTCAGAAGGACTAAAATAAAGGTGACAAAAATACACTGCATGCATGTATGCATGTGTATATATATACATATGCATATACACTTATAAATTATATGCACATATGTGGGAACACACATGTATTATGTGGGTACATATGTATATGTGCTATTTGTGCAGAAAGAAGAGGGAAAAAAATCAGGAAATTACTACAGATGGAATCCATGAGACACAAGGCTTTCCCCTCTTTTTCAGTTTATTCCAATCTAATCCATACTTCAAGGCCCAGCAGTTGAATGAACAGCATATATGACAATATAGGAAATCTATTTCAAGTTTAGCCTCCTCCTGTAAGTTATTCCTATGTTCCATTAGCTGGTAGAACTTTTTTTCTGGCAGAGATAGCCCTCCTAGGTCAGGAAAGGGAAGGAAAAGTCATGTAGTTTTTTTTGCACTAAGAGTGATTCTATAAAAGCCTGTTTATTCACTGCCTTTCCAAATTTCACTCTGCTTCACTCACTTCCAACTCAAGTCCTACCTGTTCCTTTTTAATTGGATACTTTTAAAATACATATATTTTTTTATTTTTACAAGCATTTGTCTCTTCCTGACAACCCCTTCCAATTAAACAATAAAAAAGAGAAAACAAACAAACCTTGGAATAGGCAGAGTCCAGCAAAACAAAACTCTCCCATTAACCATGTCCAAGAAAGGATGTTTCATTCTGCATTTTAAAACCATCATATTTCTGACAGGAAATGATTGTACTGATTAGTTCTAAAGTCTTTTGAGTTGTTTTCTTTATAATGTTGTTATTATTACATAAATTGTTTTTGGAGTGCTGCTTTAGTCTGCATCAGTTCAGAGATGCTATTTTCTCTTAAATGATCTATTTCATCATTTCTTACAGACTGTTAATATTCCATTATGTTCATGGACCATCATTTGTTTAACCATTTCCTAAGAGATGAACACACTTTTGTTTCTAGTTTTGTGTTCCAATACTGTTATTTTTCTACATATGGTTTCGTTTCCCAGCACTCACCACAGCAGTTGGTACATAACAAGCATTTATTAAATGCTTGTTGATTTGACTTTTCTCTTTCTTTTTTCTCCCAAAATTTCTTAGGCCGGTCCATAGTGATCTTCTCCTCTGAATTTATATAATCTCATCATTTTATCACATGATTTCATACTCAATTATATAGCACCCAGTACTGTTTTACAAATGTTAGTCTTTCCCCTAGGTAGAATAAGCTTCTTAAAAAGCCAGGGACTAAGTTTTTTATTTCTAATTGTTCCACAACATCCTTCATTGACTTGAATACATAAGCAAGCCCTCAAATACATGTTGAATTGACAGGAAAGTAAATGTGTAGTTCTTTTTTTCTTTTTAAGCATCTTCAACACTGGTAAGGATCAAAGATACTTTCAGTGGATGATTAAAACAAATCCTTAAGCTGGTCTGTAGTGTGTTTTTATATACTCCTCTCCACCACTACCCTCCTTTTTTAAACGAAAATGTACTCAGAAATGTCCCTAATATCACTTGGAACAAATTTCCAATGAAAAGCTGGGAAGGCTGCTCATTCTTTCCAGACTGACATATTTTGAGGGACTGTTCTCTGTATACTATAGCTTATACAGTACTTTAATTTCCAGGCATCCCATTACTCTACAAAGCTTTAATGGCATATTAATGCCTATCTTGAACCAAATTTTAATTGTATTTTTTAACTTATTTTCTTTTGCAAACGACCTTTTTCGTCTTTATTTTTTACTCTTACAAGCAGTCAAGAGACACTGCAGTTTTTGTCCAACAAATATATAAAGAAAAAACAAAACAAAACAAAAATTTACTTTGAGAATGGTGAGTTTTTTTTTTTTTTTTTTTTTAAACAGAACTGAATTTGACATTTTAAAATTGGAATAGCTTTAGGGAATGGAGCTCCAGGATGAGGATATTATCTCTACCAGAGCTCTGTAATTTATGTATCCTTAAGAGAGTTGCCTAGAGCAAGAAGTTAATTGAGCTGCTGAAGATCATAGAGCCAAAATATATCAGAAATGAAACCTGAACTCAGATCTTGACAGCCCTCTATCCAAGGATTCAAGATTCTTTCTTTTAACCATTTCTACTACAGTAAGCAGAACACAGAGAAAATAATTCAGATAATTCTTGAAAATTTCAGGCCCTCATTAGGACGGTGTGCTACAATATAGTGATGCTCTCGGGGGCTGTTCAGATATGTGGGACTGTTTGTTCTGATACTACATACCCTTAGACCACGATGCCTTTTTACCTGTGTGTTTTTTTTTTCACCTTAGTTGTCACTTTTCTATGCTGTCACTGAGTCTGTTAGCAACAACCCACATCATTCTTCTAATCTGATGTCTGCTGCAAACTAGGGCAGAGCTGAAAGTCACCAGGGGATATCAGATCACCAAGCTTATTAAATCACTAACCAAAATTTTACATAGAATCCTAAATCAATGATCTCTGTCCTGAGGGCTGCTCTACATCCTCTCACAGAATAAAGTGCACCAGCTTTCTGACAACTACTTTTATTACTGCTCAGTTACTTTTTTTTTTTTTTTTTTAAACTTTAGCCTTGAGTTCCTGGCTATCTGGATTCTAGATGATTGAAGAATTTTCACTGATTCACAGATATAAAGTACATTAAAGTTCAACCTAGCCCAACATCTCATTTTACAGGGGAAAAAACTGAGGTGAGAGGTGAGAGTGAGTGGGTCATAAAGAAAGTTTAAATAGTACAGTCAGAATATAAATTCATATACTCTTAATTTAAATCCAGTGCCATCCTTCCACATCACCAGAATGACTCTTTAGAAAGTGTTTTATGTAGTCCTTAAAATTCCTTTGTGGTTTTCCAACTACCTTGGTTTCATTAGAATGAATAAGATATTCTAGATTTATTGTGGAGTTTTTTTTGATACCACATTAACTTTCTTCCTTAATTTATACCTATTATATAAGTAATAACATATAAATAATATTACACATTATTTATTAATTAACATTAATTATTATTAAATTCCTTAATTTGTACCCACTTATATCATTATATTATATTAAAGTATATTATACCTTAATTTATACCTATTAATTGCTTCATAGAAAGGTGGTACTTTTCTGTCTTACTATTTTTATTTGATTGTTTGAAGGTATCATTCAGAATGTGTGTCCTACTAAGTCTTGATTTCCCTTTATGCTTGTTGATTCATAGCCTAGCTTTTTCAACAAGGAGAGAACCTCAGTGCCAGAGACTAATTAACAAATGTTAGCCCAGCCAACTTGGGACCTGGATTCTGAATCCATAATGCCAAGAAGCAAGAGTGGCTATGAAGCATTAGGACTAAAGTTTGGTTTTCCTCCCATCAGCTCAAAACTGAATCAGAAATGATGACTCTCAGTACTTCCGATAAATGGGGCTCTGCCAGAAATATATACTTAATGAAAATGTCTGACTTCTGTTTTGTCTTTGTCTTTTGTTTTCCTTTGTGATCTAGTCCAAGTAACTTGGCTTCTCAAGGCTTCTATAACCCTTTCTATGAATTTCTATGAACCAGTTTCATTGGTTTATTAAGAAAATTTTGAGTTCTTTAAGTACCAGTTAGAAAATTGATTTTGATGTTGGTATTCAGAATATTTGAGTATGTTGTTCAATTTCTGTTTAAAATTTCTTTTTTAATTGACAATTCTCCCTCTCAAACCTCCCCCCCACTACTGAAAAAGAAAAAAGAAAACTCAAACTTTTAAAAACTAGTACTGAACACGTCTTTCCAATTTCTGACAATATAGTCAGCAATGAATAACCTTGGATTTGAAGAGTTTAAATAAATACAATTTATGGGATATGCAAATGCCAACTATCTAGACTTTCGTGCCATCTGAGCCAATCTCATCTACACTCAGAAGCTTCCCACAGTAAACTTGCAGGTGGAAGTGATAAGGAAGTGATTACTAGAGTCCTAGGGCCATGATAATTTAGGAATAGGGCCTGCATATCTGAAGGCTGAATATGAATTGAGGCTAAAATGGACAAACTTCAGAGACAGACATGTTATATACTAGAAGAAGGAAGATTGTTTTAGGACTGAAGAGAGCAGTAGAGAGTTTTCACTCTAAAACATACATAGTTATGGAGTAAAATTCCATTTGTAGAATCACCTTGATAACTGGAAAAGAGAACAGGGGGATCAATGCCACAAGGTAGATGGGGGAGCTACCTAAAACTCTAAGAAATAATCACTTGTAAAATGGAAGAAAAACAACAATGTTTAAGGATACATTTCAGGTATTGATGCTCGTAAAAGCTTGTTAATGCAAAGGAGTGGGATGGTGAATAGTGTGATATCTAGTGGTTCAGTGGCGTATTTTTGATAAAATGAAGTGATAATGATTTTCCCTTAAAATACAAGTGTTTCCCTACCTTTGGGGAGGGTCCAATATTATTAAAGTGATAATGACAGCACTGGCTGGTAGTCATCAACTCCAATGCCATTCCTGAGATGTCCTGTTGCCACAATTTGGGTATGCTTTCCAAAATACTTGGTGCTGTCAAGCATCCATGCCTGGGGACTTGGGGGCTTCTGTGATCCTGGTGAAGGGATCCATATGATATGTTTCCAAGTTGGCAGAGCTGTTTGTGGCTGCCTAGTAACTAAGCCTGTCAGCTATAAAGTCTTTAAAAAATGACCTCCCAGATTAATTCCAGAAGTTTACACTTCATTTGGAGAAAGAAGCTACTTCACCAGTACTCTGGCTCCCTCTCAGTTCCTCTTCTTAACAACAACAAAAAAGGCAACAGTATTTCTAGTTAGAATCTCCCCCAGCCCATCTGTCTTTCCTTTAATAATAATGCCTTAAATTTTTATTTATATTTGTATTTCTTTTCACATACGTTCTCATTGGATCCTCATGGCCTTGTGTGGTAGCTAGGGCAAGCATGAGTTTCTCATCTCTTCCTTACATAAGAGGATTTGACAATGGTTTCTGGCTTGTTCTTGAGAACCAAATATAACTTTAATATCTTTTCTGAACATTCCAGTCTGTTGTCCAATTTCTGTTTTAAAATTCTTTTTTAATTTACAAAAATCTGTTTTTTTTCTCTCACCCTCCCCTCACACTGAAAAAGAAAAAAAGAAAACCCAAACTCTTAAAACTAATGCTAACCATGTCTTCCCAATTTTTGATATGAAGCAGCAAGCAATGAATAACTTTGGTTTTGAAGAGTGTATGCCAGAGACTGAACCTTAAAACCATGACCCTTCTAACCTTCCCCCCTTAGACTGAACCTTAACACCATGATCCTTTTCACCTTCCCCCTCCCCACCCTGACACAAATATCTGAATATCTAAGAACAACCACTGCATATTCCAGCATAAGCATGCAGAATGACACGCCTCAGGAGACCACAAGATATCATTGTTCTACTCCACCCTTGGGGCCCCTAACCTTTGACACCTGACCCCCACCCCTCATTTCAAAGTGTCACACCCCATCTGTCTTCTTGCTCAATGTGCTGTTACTACATTGTAGTTATCTGCCTATATATACTCTGTGCAAACTCAATAAACCAGAGACATACTCTACCATAACCTAGAGTTGTCTCCTTCTTCTCTGCGATCCTGTCCCCAGACCTCTGTGTCTCCCCAGGCCATTCGGCCTTATGAGCTCTGCTCCCCCGGCTTATGTCCTGCTCGCTTGACCCACGTTGATGACCTGCTGGTCAGGTCAACTGGCGCCCAACGTGAGCCTCCCGAGAGGTGGACAGTAGCCCGACAGAACGCCCCAAGTCGTCCGGACCCCAGGAACCCCGCTCCGCGAAGGGATAGTCGTCTCCGCCGAGCCCCAGAGAGAATAAGAATAAAGAAAGTAACGGAAGTTGGAAGATCAGCAGAAAACTGCAGAACTGAGGAATTGATCCACTCTTAAACAGATAACTTCTTTTTGGTAACGTATTTTTCCCTTACCACCACAAAAGTATACAACATATTATGATCCTACACATAACCCTACTACATGTAATCTCACAGGCCATAGCCTCTCCGTACAATCTATTTAACTATACCTGGGTAGTTCAAAATTCGTGGGGAGACACCATATGGAGCAATAGTACTATAGCCGCAAAAAACCCCTGGCCTATTCTATATCCAGACCTATGTAAATTAGCCCTGGGAGCCCCCCCTCCATGGGATCTACCAGACTATCATGACACAAGAACACCCCTCAATTCACCACCAGACGGCCAGGGATATGGGAATTTAGGGGGATGTGCTACAGACTGGGCACGGACTCGGCTCCAAAAAGTGCCCCTATACGTATGCCCTGGGATCCATAGGGACCGCTCTCTTACACACAAATGTGGTGGCCCCGCCGACTTCTTTTGTCGATCTTGGGGCTGTGAGACAACAGGCGACACTTATTGGAAACCTTCCTCTTCATGGGACTTTATCACCTTAAGTGCCGATTACCCACATTCCCATTATGGTACATTTGTCAACCCACAATGCAAGGGGTGGTGTCACCCCCTCAAGATCACCTTCACAGAGCCAGGAAAAAAGTACTCTTCATGGGAAAAGGGAGCCACTTGGGGTCTAAGACTATACAAAGAGGGATATGATGATGGACTGTTATTTACCATCAGACTTCTAAAAACTATCCCCACATCAAAAACACCTATTGCCGTAGGACCAAATATAGAATTGAGACCCAAATACAATGAACATCCTAAAAAACCACTTCTTACTACCCCTAATACTCCCACTCCCCCCGACCTCACTCCATCAGAACACACCTTGTTCTGTCCTACCATCCTTCCTGGCCCCTCTCCGCCAACCTCCACTATTTTAACCATTGTCAATGCCTCCATACAAACTATACATCAACTTAATATTTCATCCCTACAAGACTGCTGGATTTGTTATTCCTCCACTCCTCCATTCTATGAAGGAATGGCGCATTTTGGCATCCCTATATATACTAATGACACTTCCCAGCTTAGATGGGGAATAGAGGAAAAGCAAGGCCTCACCCTAACCAAACTCACAGGCATTGGAACTTGTGTTATAGGGCCTAATATGCTTCCCCCCATACAACTGGAGGACATATGCAATCGCACTATAGCTGTCCCTCCAGAGCATTCTTATGTTGCTGCACCTAATGGATCATACTTTGCCTGCTCCTCAGGCCTTACCACATTCTTTGACACTGCTTCATTTCTCAAAAAACAGGATTACTGTGTTCTAGTTGCTCTTTTCCCTCATGTAACCATACATCAGGCAGAAGACTTTTTAGATATTTGGGAAAGAAAAGGAACATCCACGCATAGATATAAAAGAGAACCCCTTACAGCTCTTACTCTAACAGTACTCTTGGGTCTAGGAGCAGTCGGTACAGGTACAGGCATAGCCTCGCTTATACAATCTGACAGACAGTTCTCTCAATTGAGTGCTGCCATAGATAAAGACTTACAGCAGTTGCAGTCAGGCCTTCAACATCTCAAAGATTCTGTCGCCTCGCTAGCGGAGGTAGTCCTGCAAAATAGAAGAGGATTAGACCTCCTTTTCCTACAACAGGGAGGACTATGCGCAGCTCTCAAGGAGGAATGTTGCTTTTACTCAGATAAGCTCGGCCTGGTAGAGAATAGTTTGCAAAAAGTTAGAGATAGCCTAGAAAAAAGAAAAAAAGAAAGAGAGCAACAAGAATCCTGGTATCAAAATTGGTTTTCTACCTCTCCCTGGCTTTCTACTCTCCTTCCTAGCCTTCTTGGACCCCTCATAGGCCTTCTCCTATTAATCTCTTTTGGCCCTTGGGCCTTTAATAAACTAACAACTTTTGTAAAATCCCAAGTAGATTCCGCCATCACCAAGAAAAGCCACATCTTCTATCATCAGCTGCAAGATCAAGATGCCGTAGAACAAGACAAAGCAAGAGAACCCCTACAGTTTACTGAACAACTATTGAAGAAATCCTGGTATCGGCGGATGGGAGACAGATTACGTCTCTGTTTCAAGAAATCCTGATTCCATGCTTCGGGTGGTTTTACTAATACAGCAAGATTGGAAGATTTGCTGTGTTAGTACAGCCACTCAGGGAAATTGTTTCCTTAAAACAGCTACTCAGAGAAATTGTTTCCTTAAAAAATTTATTCTTCTTACATTCCTTATGCATTGGCACATTGTATTAATCTTTTATGTATTGTTTCCTTAAAAAAAAAAAAACTTATTCTTCTTACATTCCTTATGCATTGGCATATTGTATTAATCTTTTATGTACGATGACAATGTTGTAAACTCATCCACACGCCAATATATTATGCTGCCTCTATGATGTTATGTGATATGATATGTGAAAATTGTCGGCATTTAACCTTGTTATAACCATTTGTATTTTTCCTTTTACCCCCTTCCCTTTCCCTATCCCTCACTTCTCTTTAGCGCCTTTGGGTTGAATCTCAGACATGCTTTACCCCATTTCTCACGTATGCTGTGGCTGAGCCAGTGACGGGATTAGCATGGCCCTGACACAGATAATCATGCCAATGGCTGCAGGGATCACCCAATGATGGGATTAGTGGGAGCCCGAGGTCTGGAGGGTTTGGAGGCAACCCACATAGCCTAAGACAGGGGCCATGCCACATGCTGCCTGGTTACCCAATGACGGGATTAGTGTGGGTCCACTCCCAAAAGGATTCTTGGAGGCCGCTCCCATAGCCTAAGACAGGGGCCCTGCCAATTCTTAAGGCACCATGTTCAGGAAACATAACTCATGTGCCAATTTTTAGGGCATCGTGTTCAGGAAACACCAGCCATGTAGCCTAAGACAGGCCTGTCACCATACCTTTTTTAAGAAAAACGGGGGACAAGTGTAGATAGCAAATGTCAAATATCTAGTCTTAGAATTTAAAGCCAATATGGAAGAAGTACATGCTTCTTTGAATTCTAATGGTTCAAAATGGTATAAAAAGAGAGTATGTGATATGGTGGAAAGAACAACAGAAATCTATTTCTGTCTGCATTTGTCAACAGACAGGCCTATGGCACAGGGTAAATTGTTTTCCTTAGAAATGAAGGTGGGGGATTGCCCATTAGCTGTGATTCTGATATTGTTATCCTGATTTTGTAAATAAAAGAACATTTAATTAGGTGACATGTTCACAATCACACCATGAGTTAGTGGCAAACTCCTGATTTCAGACATCTAGTACAATGCCTTCTCTCTGATATGACATGGTGCTTCATATTTCTTCCCATCATCACTTCCTAATTAAAACAAGGATGAAATGTCTAACTCTAACAGAAACCTCCTTAATCTCAGTTCTGATCTTTAATTTAGGTGTCTGTCCAATAATCTTACCAAAAGGATGAAGGAGATGTCTTTCACCTTCAAAAGGTTTAATGAAGAATTCACAGCCTTGCTGTCTCTCTTCTCATCAGTCATTTAATCATGTCTGACTCTTTGGGAACTGTCTGTTTTTTCTTGGCAAAGATACTGAAATGGTTTACTATTTTCTTCTTCAGTGCATTAAGGTAAACAAAGTTAAATGACTGGCCCAGGGTCACCCAGTAAGTGAGTTACTGAGCCTGGATTTTAATTCAAGGTCTTCCTCATTCCAGGCTTGCTGCTCTATCTACTGAGCCACCTAGCTGTCTTTTTTTTTTGTCAGTAACAAATTACAAATATGCTAAAACCATATCATTTCCTGGCACACCCTACTCTATTATTATGAATTTTAAGTCAATTAAAATACATTTGCAGTCACTATATGAAAAGATTATGTAAATTTTTATAGTAATAATTTTATAATATATTTATAACATGACCGAGGAGAAATTATTAATGCTCTAACAAGAAAGAATTTGGTTATCTATTTATATTGTGCTCTTTATCATGGTGAATTCAGCCAATACTTAACAACTACCTATATGAATAGACTTTAGTTTAATCAATCAAATCCAGCTAAACTTTTGATTTCAAGAAAAGGGGAATCTAAGGTTTCATGACTGACAGAATTATATGATTGGACTAGATAAGTCTAAATATGCTGTATAGCACACATTTGTAGGACTGAAATTAGTGCCAACCTATCCAAAGTCATCATGATATATAATAACTAAACCCTACCTAATGTTTTCAAAAGCCTGCTTTAACACTGATTAGCCACCATCACCATTTAAGATATCTTTGTCATAGAATTAACTCAAGCTATTTTAGTTAACAGCATATTTTCACAAAACCCATTCATAATATTGGACAAAAAATGTCTGCATATTTGGAATTTCAAAACTCAAAATGAACCTGTGATGATATCAATTTAGAAGTTTTCTTCCAACAAGGCAGAATGAAACCCATCCAAGTCAGCCTATTCTATATTACTTCTCCATCCATCAAAAAATTAATCTCAGAGGATCTATTCAACATACTACAGACTTTTCTAGATACTCTGACACTGTGACTGTAGGGATGAGGAAGCATTCTATTTACATATTATCTCTCATTCTTGCCATTTGATCAATTCATTTTCCTATCCTAACAGGCAATGCCTTCTCTTCCCCCACCCATTGTGTGTGTGTGTGTGTGTGTGTGTGTGTGTGTGTGTGTGTGTGTAAGCAAACAAAATTAAGGTTAAATGACTTGCCCCAGGATCACACAGCTAACTCCAAGACCAATGCTCTATCTATAATCCCAGGTAACTCTTGGATGATATTATTTTTTTTCTTTCATTCTTCAGAGTTCCTTATTGCTTACAGGTTGCAGCCTGCTCAGACCTAATCACCTTCACTCCATTGCCTCAGTGGGCACTCACATTTGGTTCTTTGCAGGCAGGTATGCAGTCTATTTCACTCCCATATAGCAACATTAACAGAATGTGAGCTTTGAAAAATGGGTTTTAGCTCTTATGGGAAACTTGTGGTCAGTAATGGAGGTTTACAATTTCCCCAAAGCAATCAAGCATGTTTTCCTCCTCCTGTTCAACTCCCAGACCAACTCACTATTCATCTGTATTGTCATTCTCAGATATAAATACTCTTGAATGAGTGCTATAGGATATCTATACAATGTGGAAATTTGGGCAATAGACATTTTAATCTACTTGGTCTTTTAGATATTTTTCACCCACTGAATCTCTCTTAGGTAGATGGATGGGCCAAACTCCTTTGAGTGATTACCAGAAGGTACTCTGCTTTTTCTAGAAAATGCCAGTGAATAAATGACCATAGTAATCTAGTATATAATAAAGCCAAAGATGCAAGATTTTGGAACAAAAACTCATTATTTGACAAAAAATCATGGGAAAACTGGAAAATAGTATGGTTTATACCAACACTAATTGGTACAGACCAACACTTTACTTAGTATACCAAGATTATTGTTGTTGTTTGTCCCTCATTCTTGAAGCGGACCAAGACATCAAGGAGGTGATCCCATGACATGCAAGTGAATTGGATTTCAGTGAAGGAGTGCTGGGCAAGGTCACCTGCCTTACTTTCCCTTCCAGAGCCATCTGGGTCCAGTGGCCAGATGGAGATCAGAAAGACTATAGATGTCCCTGGATGCAGTGGGAGACCTTGGTCTTTTTGAGGTAAGGTCTTTGTCTCAGTTTGACTGAGACCCCACCCAGCCAACGACTGAGGCTAAGTAGCAATTGAGGCAAAGAATAGCCTCTTTCACCTAGTTAAAAACAAATAAATAAATCTGAAAGGGGAAGACCCTCTGGGTTTCTGCCCAAAATAGAAATGATTGCTATTTACTTTCACCCAGAATCAATCAGGACCCAAACAATGACCATATGTAACTTGGCCTAGAACTTATTGGAGCCAATTAGAATCAGATTGATTTTGGTTTAAGACCTGATCTTTAATTAAGGAATCTAGCCAGTAAACACTAAGATATCTTAGGAGGGTTCAGAGGGGCAAAAAAAGGGGAAAATGCTTTTAAGAGCATCTGCAGGTATAATGGTACATGACTGACATATAAAGGGTGATACCATAAGCAAATTAAGAACACATGGAATAATTATCTGTCATATTTATAAAGGAAGAATTTAAGACCAAAGAAGATATAGACAGCACTGCAAAATGCAAAATAAATAATTTTTTTTTTTGCACAAACAAAAGCAATGCAACCAAAATTATAAGGAAAGCAGAAAACTGGGGGAAAATTGCAACACGTATCTCTAATGAAGAGCCAATTTTTCAAATATATAGGGAACTGAATTAAATTTATAAAAATGCAAGTCACTCCCTAACTGATAAATGGTCAAAGGATATGAACAGTTTTCAGACAAAGAAATCAAAGCTATCTATAATCATATGAAAAAAATTCTCTAAAAATCACTACTGATCATAGAAGTGCAAATCAAAACTTTGATGTACCACCTCAAACCTATCAGCATGGCTAACAAAAAAGGAAACTATTGGAGGTTGAAGGGGATGTGAGAAAACTAGGACATTAATGAATTGTTGGTGGAGTTTGAACTGTTCCAATAATCATGGAGAATAATTTAAAACTATGCCCAAAGGGCCACAAAACTGTGTATACTCTTTGATTCAAAAATAACACTGCTAGGTCTATATTCCAAAGACATCCAAAAAAAAAAAAGAGGGGAGGGAAATGACCTATTTGTACAAAAATATTTATAGTAGTTCTTTTTTATGGTAGCTAAGAATTGGTCAAAGGGATGCCCATCAATTGGGGAATGGCTAAACAAGCTGTGGCATATGACTATTATTGTGCTACAAGAAATGGCAAGCAGGATATTTCAGAAAAACTGGAAATATTCAGGTGAACTGATGCTGAGTGAACTGAAAAGAACTAGGACAATGCTGTACATAGTAACAGCAATATCGTTTGATCAAAAACTGTGAATGACTTAGCTATTATTCTCAGCAATTCAGTGATCCAAGACAATTCCAAAGGTCTAACAATAAAGCATACTATCCATCTCCAGAGAAAGAACTGATATTGATTGAATAGAGAGTGAAAATGCTATTTTTCACTTTCTGTTTTTCATTTGTTTCTTTCATTCAAGTCTTTTTTGTACAAAATAGTAATATGGAAATATTTCATATAATTGTACATGTATAACCTATATCTCTGGGTTTACCTTCTCGGGGAGGGGGGAGAAGAAAGAGAGAAGGACAGATTTTGGAACTCAAAACTTTAAATAAAAACGTTAAAAAGAAAAAAAGAAAATACGAATGAAAATTAAAGCTTTATGGAAAGGACCATTGGTAGATTACATGCCTGTTGATGCCTGTTGACTAGGGATGAACACAACTAAATGCAGAAAGGTTAATCATATACAAAATCTGGGTGATATAAGTTTTTAGCCACAGCAACTTTCAAAAGATCATCTCTAAATCAGAGGTGGACTGGTAATCTGTTTTAGTGAACTGCAGGATTGAAAACATGGATCTTTGAACTACATTTGAACCCAAGTTCAAATCTAGCTTCAGACACAGATGAGCTGTGTGATCCTGAGCAAATTTGAGCTCTATAATAACCCTATGAAATAAAAGAATATGTTAACCCTGTTTTAACAGGTGAGGAAAGTGATACTTGTCAGAATTAAGTAGCTTGCAGTCACAGAGCTAGAAATGGTTAGAAGTGGGATTTGAACATACATCTTTCTGACTCTAATAGCTTTTAACCTACTAGAATGAGCTGCCTCTGATATCAAACTATCACCAAAAAAATCAACAATAAAGATTTAGGTTCACAGTTTGTATCACATATCAACAGAGAACAAGTTATAAACATACCTAAAAAACAACTTACACTGACACCTTTTCAAGATGATAATCTTTCTTGGTTTCAAAGAGAATAAATCTCTAGCATTCTGCCAATGCAAAGCCTGCTATAGTATTTAGTATATAAGGCAATCGCTAAAATTTTGATACTTCAATTTATTCTTCGCAAAGTTCTTCAAAGCTTACGTGGTTAAACAAATGGTTGTTAAAGACAACAGCCACTACTTAGCAAAGAAAATAACAAAATTTACACTTAAATATGGTCCAAATAAATTTTTTAAAAAAGCAACAGCTCAGTCATGAGAAAAATGTTGCTTGGCTTTTCTTTTTTTCTCTGAAGGCTAAAAGAAATCTTTAAAAGTACAATTTTTCCTAAAGAACATTATTAATTGATTATTAATAGAAAGAAGCTGCAAACTCATCCACAAGTGAAAGGTGCATAGCTTACTGTGGCCACTACAAGTATTTCACAAAGCAATGCAAAAGTTACTATATCAAACTTATAGGTTCATCCAAATCTATATAATGCTAACAACAGTAGCCTTTAGACATATTCTCCTACAGATAGGCAAAAATCTTTCCTCAAGTTAACCTCAGGAGATGTCTATCATAGCTTCTCTTACAATCCATACATAACTCTGTCATTCATTAATTTACATAGGTCCTTTGACAATCTATATCTGTTTCCAGCATATATTACCTTTCTTCAGTGATGAGTTTGTTACCCAGTACATAATTACAGCATTTAGAGAGGTGCTTGTGCCCCCAAGAAAAGACACACAAACCTGGACAAGTCATCTCTAAACCTCAATTTCCTATAATGTAAAAAGAAATTTAATGCTAATCATACTATTGCACAAGATGGCTATGAAAATCTAAAAAAGGTAATTGATACAAAGTATTTTATAATGATAAACATACATAAATGAGGATTAGTGTTAATAATAATAACATCATTTAACTCAATATTTCCAAAGAACTATATTTTCTTTAGTATGCATGAGAGGAAGGAAAGGAGGGAAGGAAAAGAGAAAGCACTATATAATTCACTTGAAGACTTTTTTGCTGTGGTGTTTGTTTACTTAAGTCTCTCTGAACTTCGCTAGACCATGCCTTAATTTCTTTCTTTTTTTTTTAATTTTGAGAGCATGAAAATGTTATGTTGTGGTCCACATTTCACATCCCTCTCTCTGGGTGTATATGGCTTTCTTCAGTGAACAATTGGAAGTGGTTTGAAACATTTCATTGTTGAAGAGAGCCATGTCCATCAGAATTGATCATCATATAGTATGGTTGTTGCCATGTATAATGATCTCCTGGTTCTGCTCATTTCAGTCATCATCAGTTCATGTACGTCTCTCCAGGCCTCTCTGAAATCGTCCTGCTGGTCATTTCTTACAGAGTAATAAGATTCCATAATATTCATATACCATAATTTCTTCAGCCATTCTCCAATTGATGGGCATCCATTCAGTTTCCAGTTTCTAGCCACTACATAAAGGGCTGCCACAAACATTCTTGCACATGTGGGGCCCTTTCCTTCCTTTATGATTTCTTTGGGATATAAGCCCAGTAGAAATGCTGCTGGGTCAAAAGTTATGCACAGTTTGACAACTTTTTGAGCATAGCTCCAAATTGCTCTCCAGAATGGCTGGATCCATTCACAGTTCCACCAACAATGCATCAGTGTCCCAGTCTTCCCACATCCCCTCCAACATTCATCGTTATCTTTTCCTGTCATTTTAGCCAATCTGACAGGTGTGTAGTGGTACCTCAGGGTTGTCTTAATTTGCATTTCTCTGATCAATAGTGATTTGGAGCACCTTTTCATATGACTACAAATAGTTTTAATTTCATCCTCTGAAAATTGTCTGTTCATATCCTTTGACCATTTATCGATTGGAGAATCCATGCCTTAATTTCAATGTCAGACTGTTAGGATCACAGATTTACATTGACAAGCACCTTAGATACTTTATAGTTAAAGAAACTATGGTCCAAGACATTCAGAGACTTGGCTGAAAACTTATAAATAAGTCAGCCACAAACTTACTTTGCTCAGATTTTAAACCAGATCTCCTGATTTTTATATTTCAGAATTTTTCCTGAGTTGGTTGTACCACATAGTTTCTGAAAATTTTAGATTTCAATCACATTCCCTTTTAGTTTTGAACTTTCTAGACCAGGTCTCAGTCTTTTTAGTCCATCTTCATATAATGATGCTCTTCTCCCTCTCCTCTCCCTAAACAAAACAAAACAAAACAACAAAAAACAACCTTCCAGTCATTTAAGTTGTCCTTTTCTGGATATTTTTGAATTCAACTAGATTATTCTTTAAGTGATCAGAACTACATGTAGCATTTCAGATAACCACAGACTTGTCTTATATACTTCAAAAGATCCATGATTGCATCAGTGTTAGTTGGTTATTATCCTTCATGATCAAAGACAACATTATGTCCAGGTCAAGTTACAATGTGTCCAGCTGCGGCTCATCAGACCAATACAGGTTCATCAGACTCTACCACAGGTCAAAAACAAATAGTCCATATGTGCATCTGGAGTGGAAATAACTCTAAATTTGTGTGCCTCTTATCAGTTGGAGAATGGTTGAATAAGTTATGGTATATGAATGTTATGGAATATTACTGTTTTGTAAGAAATGAGCAGAGAAGCCTGGAGAGACTTACATGAACTGATGCTAAGTGAAGTGAGCAGAAACAGGAGATCATTGTACATGGCAACAACAAAATTATACAATGATTATTTCTGATGGACATGGCTCTTTTCAACAATGAGATTATTCACTTTCTGTGGTCTTGTGATAAAAAGAGGTGTCTGCACCCTGATAGAGGATTATGGGGACTGAGTGTGGATCACAAGACAGTACTTTCACCTTTTTTGTTGTTTACTTACTTTTTGTTTTCTTTCTCATTTTTTTCCTTATTGATCTGAGTTTTACTTGTGCAGCATGATGATTGTGGAAATATGTATAAAAGAACTCCACATGTTTAACACATATTAGATTGCTTGCTGTCTAAGGGAGGGGATGGGGGGAAGGCAAGGAGAAAAAAAATTTGGAACACAAGGTTTTGCAAAGGTGAATGTTGAAAATTATCTATGTGTATATATATATGTACATATATATATATATATATATATATATATATTTACAAAGAGAAAGCATTTATTTAGTTCCTGCAGGAAGAGGCCCAGACAAACACCTGGGAGCCATCCCAACTCCTTCTATCCATATATTTTGAAAATAAAAGGCTCTTTAACAAAAAGATACAAATAAAAAAAATTGTACATCTCATCTTTCTTTTAAGCTATTGCAATTCTCTTTTGCTCATAGAGCTTTGACATAGCTAGACTGTCCTGTGCCAGTGATACCCATGTCTCACAATCAATTCCAAAGTTCTTTAGAGAGACCTTGAAAGTGTGTCCTTGTTTTACTTCTTTTTGACCTTTACATGAATGCCTGCCTTGTGAGAGTTCTCCATAAAATAGTGTTATAGGCTAACATACATTTGGCATTCAACACTGTGGTCAGCCCTCTGGAGTTATGCTCTCTGCAAAAGAGTTTAAATGCTTGGCAGTTCAGCTTAAGATACCTTATCTGGCTGGGTAATCTTCAGAATCTTCCTTAAGACAATTAATATGGAAGTAATTCATTTCCTGGTGTGGCACTGGTGTACTAATATAATAATCAGGTTTCAAAAGCAAACAACAATGAAGTCGGCACCACTGCTCCATAGACTTCAGTTTGGTATGCAGCCTAATATCTCTTTTCTTCCACATTTTCTTTCAGAGCTTCCCAAATGCTGAGCAAACTTTGGCAATGTGTGTGTCAACTTCGTCATCAGACATCCCTAGAAAGTGTACTGCCAAGGTGAATGAACTTATTCATAGCATTCAGAATCTCTCCATTTGCTGTAACTGATGGTTCCAAGTATAGATGATGTAGTGCTGGCTGGTGGAGAAATGCTACTTTCTCGATGTAGTCAAATCAAAATTAACACAAGCAGCAGAGAATCCATATTTTGTTGTACTTCAGACATAGAGGCTGCACTGAGTGCACAATCATCTGTGAGCAAAAAGTTATATACCAACTCTCCCTCCACTTTGATCTTGGCTTGTAGCCTTTTTCAGGTTAAATAATTAACCATCAGTGCAGTATTTGATCTTGATGCTGTTTTTGTCTTTTTTGAATGCATCTAACAATATTGCTGAAAAACATCATGCTAAAAGCACACAGCTATTTCACTGCATTAGTGATTGGTGTAAAGCATAAAAGTATCATCCATTATCCAGGATTGGTGCAAGTCTGCCATAATGAAAGTGATATACAATTACTGATGATTAATTTAAGCAATTAAACTTTGTCATGATCTTCTACAAGTCCTCATGATTAACAAACTAAAAGCCTTGATCATATCAACAAACATCATGTATAGACCTCAGTTCTGTTCCTGCATCAGTGTATTTCCCCTACCAACACAAGTCCTAACTCCTCCACATCTTTGTAGACAGTTGTTGTCCCAGCCAAAAGAATTCCTCACCTAGTGGTCAAATATCTGATGGTGCATGTGCAAAAATGTTTGAGACAGCTGTTTTTGTAGTGGCAAGGAATATTATTGTTCTATAAGAAATGATGAGCAGGCTGATTTCAGAAAAGCCTAAAAAGACTTACATGAACTGATGCTGAGGGAAATGAGCAGAACCAAGAGATTATATGATCAACTATGATAAACTTAGTTCTTCTCAGCATTGCCATACTGATCCAAGACAATTCCAGTAGACTTGGGATGCAAAATGCTGACTGCATCCAGAGAAAGAACTATAGAGACTGTCAACTTTGTTTGTTTGTTTGTTTGTTTGCTTTTTCTTTCTTGTGGTTTCTTCTTTTTTGGTCTGGTTTTTTTTCTTGCACAACATGACAAATATGGATACATGATTAAAAGTATTGTATATGGATAACCTATAAAGATTGCTTGCTGTCTTGAAGAAGAGAAAGGTAAACGAAGGAGAGAGAAAAATTTTGAAACACAACCTTACAAAAATGAATGTTGAAAATTATCTTTACATGTACTTGAAAAAAAAAATTAGAATAGTGTAGAAAAAATCCAAATATCTAGTGGTGGATCTTGCTGAACTTAGTTTAGCTGGTTCTTGGATTATGACACAAAAGTTAATTGTGAAACCTGTACTATGCACCTTTTAAGAGCCACCAGGACATGTATCTAGCCTTAGTGAACCTACTGCTATTTAGACAAGAAATCTGACACCATTACACAAGAAAATAGAACTTTTTTTGAGAATTATTTTACTTAAATGTAGATGATGTTATTTGTTTAGTTTCCAGCATTTTCCTAGCAATGTTCTACCTACTGGCCACAGAAAGATACTGTTTGTATTCTTAAACAATTACAATGTGTCCTAGATTTCTGTTCCCTGGTTGCAACCTTTTAATCTTTTAATTCTCTGTATAGAGTTTGAACCCTTGATCCCTAAAGCACCACTAAACCTTATATGTAGCAGTATCTCAACATATTTTTGTAGAATGAATTACTACCATATTACAATTACTACATTAAAGCTTTTCTTCTTCTTCTTCTTCTTCTTCTTCTTCTTCTTCTTCTTCTTCTTCTTCT
>JAJPUD010001385.1:384285-397953 GCA_023553655.1 Myrmecobius fasciatus
GAGAGAGAGAGAGAGAGAGAGAGAGAGAGAGAGAGAGAGAGAGAGAGAGAGAGAGAGAGAGAGAGAGAGAGAAGACAGAGACAGACAGAGACAGAGACAGAGACAGAGAGGGAAAAGTGGGGAGATGAAGAAAGAGGAAGGAGAGGAGAAAAGGAGAGGGAGGAAGAGACACAATGGGGAAGAGAGACAGAGACAGAGAGAGTGAGACAGAGGTACAGTAAGAGAATGAGATAGGGAGACAGAGAGAATGACAAAAATACAGAAAGAGAATAAGATAGGGACACACAGAAAGACACACACACAGACAGAAAGAGAATGACAGAAATACAGAAAGAGAATAAGAGAGAGATAGAGACAGACACACACACACAGAGGGATAGAGAGATAGAGACAGAGACAAAGAGGGACAGAAAGAGACAAAGACAGAGATACACAGAGGGGAACAGAAACGGGGAGGAGGAGAGAGAGACAGAGAGAGGAAAGAGGAGAAGATACATTTGACTATATCATCACTTTACACCAGAGTTGCATTTATAAAAGTAAGCTTCCAAAACTGGGAGTTTGGGGAGGGGTTATGCATTATATTGAGAAGCATAAAAATGTACAGTACTAGCCTATAATTTCATGCAGAACATAAATAAAATGTCCTATTACCGTTCATCTGTTTCAGAACTGCACCAGCACAATGAGAGGCTTTAGCTCTGAGACCAAAGGTGGTGTGATGGTTACAGTGCTACATTTGAAGCACTCCAATCCTGCCTCAGCTACTTAATGGTCTGCTCAGTCCTGGCAAGTCATTTAATTAATCTTGGCAGCTTCCTCATTTATACAAAGGGGGGGGGGGGAGGTGCTCGGAGAGGGCTGACTATCTCTGAAGTCTCCCATATCTGCTTCCCTTTTATTCCCTGGGCTCAGCACTGCAGCCACCCTTGTGGGGGCTTCCCAATAAATACAGTTAGGGAGGCCATCACTACATTAGCATTTCCCTCCATCTCCCTGTAAGAAAGGAGATAGTGCAGTAATGGGGGGCGGGGGGGGGGGGGTTTAACAGGCAGAGGGAAGATGAGACAAAGCATCCCTGCAGTTTCCAGAACTTCATTAGTCTGGGATTATAAAGCTTCTAGAGAGGGAAACCATGTAACTATTTTCTGAGTAAGGCTATTCCTTGAGACATAGGACATTTTGGTGATGATTACTGCCTCCACTTTTCTTCTCTATCCTCCCAGTACCAACGGGAGATAGTGAAGTGATCAGCACTCTGCTGACGCCCCAAGGGGCTGTTGTTCTTATTGTCCATGACTCACTGGTCAGTTGGGTGATTCCATTTGAGATCTCCTTGGCAAAGACACTGGAGTGGCTGGCCATATCCTTCTCCAGGTCATTATACAGATGAGGAAACTGAGGCAGACAGGGTTCTGTAACCTTCCCAGGGTCACACAGCTAGTAAATGTCTGAGACTACACTGGAACTCTGGGAGGTGAGTCCAGGCCCCAGAATCTGGATATCTACTCTGTCAACAAGTATGCCTAGAAAGGACGTCAGCCCTATTTCTGAGAGCCTACATTCAGTCATAATAATCTTTCTAATCAATAGATCAGATTCTGATCGTTTCCTTTCTCTCCCAAGATCAAAAATCTTGCCAATGATGGCTTCCTGATAGCAACCGCCTGATGTGGAGGACCTCTAACCAGCTGTCTAGCTACAAAGCACCTTTTTCTCAACCTCCTTTCTCGTTCATTCATTACCAGTCCTATATTCTCCCTCTGCACCTCCCCCCCAACACACACACACACACACACACACACACACGACCTTTCCCCTCTGACCCGAACTCAGACCAGGCTCACCACACCATCCCCTCCCCCCAATCAGTTCACCTCTACATGTTATCTTCCCTCCACAGAATGCAAACTCCTTGGGGACTGGCTGGTATTTGTATTCCCAGCACTTTAGCATAGCCCCCGGCACACAAATAAGGAAGGGCCTTAGATTTTCTGGGGAACTCTGGTCTCTCTGAGGCAGTCAGTGACTTGCCTAAGGCCATGCTGCTAATAAGTAAGTGTTAAGTAAAGTAAAGTAAAAGTAAAGTAAGCCTGGAAGGCAGTCCTCTTGCTTCAGGGCAGTGCTCCTCCCACAGTTCCTTACTTTCCAAATCTATCACCTTCCCAGTCCAGCTCTGCTACCTTAACTAGTCTTCTCTGAGACTCAAGGCCAGTCTTCCGTGGACACTTGATTCCTGTCTGATTCACTTATCATCCCCCCAGACATATTACCCCTACTCGTGTTCCTATTTCTTCTACTGGTTTATAAACTCTCCATCATCCAGGGACTGAACATTCTCATGGCAACCTAGCATAATGATCCGAATAAAGGAGGCACTTACCATACACAATGATAATTACACAAAAGGAAGAATGCATGGACAAGTGCAAATAGAGAAAGAAAATGGAAGAGCATCATTTCCTCAACAGAACTGGAATGGACTGATTCCAGCTCCTTCATTTTACAGATGCAATCGAGGATTTGAGTGCCAACTAAGTGAAAAGCACTGGAAACACTCGGAGAATAATAACTAAGTTAATTTTGCACTTTAACATTCATTTTCCAAATACATGTAGTGGTGAACATTAGTTTAATTGCTCTTTCAGGCAGCTAGGTGGCGTTATAGATGATGTATTAGGAAAACCTGAGTTCAAGCCTAATCTCTGATACTCCTACTTATATGACATCACTCTGTTCAGTTTCAATTTCTTCATCTGCAAAATAAGGGTAATAATAGCTACTACTTTAAAGGCTTATTGTGAAAATCACATGATGTCATATGTATAAAGAGCTCTGTGAATCTGTCAGTTTTATAAATGCTAACTATTGTTACCATTACTTCTGATATTTAAAAGTTGATGGTTTTTATTATCAGAAGTGATTTTAAAAAACAGTCATGGTTCTTTTGTTTACAATAGTTATTTAAGTTATTTAAGAAAAGTGAACAATCACATAGAATTCCATGTTATGATCAAAAATGACATGTGAGGACTACAAAGAAACCTGAAACATATAAACATTCACACATATGTGAATAGGTAATAAAAAAAGATTAAAAAAATTTCAAGAGAGCACAATCACAAGCTTTTTCATATCTGGGATACCTCCTAACCTCAGCCTCTCCAGGTCTCCTTCAAGGCTCAATTTTCAAGGCCTATCTCCTATACAAAGTTTATCTTTACCATAACAGCTCCAAGAGTTCAACTCAAAATTTTACTTTGTTTTTACTCTGAATAAATTTTTAATTTGCCTATCTACATACACGTTGACACAATAGAATCAATAGAATACAAGATCTTTGAGGCCTGGAACATCAGTTTTGTAAATTATATCTCTAGCACCTAAAGGAGTACCAGGCACATTGAAGTTATTTAAGAAATGTTTATTCAATGAAAGCTACAGTTATTTTTATTTGGACATTTTTGTTATTATAAATATTTTTCGATGTATGTTCATTTTTTGTTAAAACTCATATATTTAAATAAAATTTCTTCCTAAGGGTTTTTCTTAACATTAAATAGAATTGAAAGTTATCTTCTAAATGATAATTTTCTGTTTGTCCTTGCAAAGAGTACACAGAGAAATAATCCCCTACAGTAGGGATAAGCAATAGGAGCTAATCCTGCCTCTTTCTTTGACATTCAATTTTTATCTTTCCCTTTTCCTCTCCTTTGGAGTTCCAGTCTGTTTTTTTCAGCTCAGTTTTTACTTAGTTACATTCATCTCTCATTCTTCCCTCAGACTTGCCAATACATGAAGAAGACCAAATATAGTAATGGGAAGAGCTTCATAGATAAAGACTGGTGAGATGAAGGTGAGAAGCTACCTTCTGTCAGGACAAACTATGAATTCCTGGACCCAATGTATCCTTTTTCTGAGCCTCCATCATTTAATCTCTAAATGTGGAGATATTAGATTAAACCAGATCATTTCTAATGTTACTTCCAACTGAATATTCTATAAAACCTATTTGCTGCTCCTCACTGCTCTCCCATATGACTGAGTTCTCTCCACACACTCATTTGGCAAGCAAAATTAATTCATTTAGTAAGTACAGCAGACGTGGAACACTGTGCCAAAAGTGTACCCCTGAGAGTCAATGAAGAATCAAACCATTCCTTCCAAGAGTCTTTCTTTTAATAAAGGTCCTAGTCTCAGGCAACCCCTGGAAATATTTCCAGAGACAATAAGGCAGCAGGACCCTAGTAAACAAAGCATCTCCCTCATCTGTAATATAGCATTTTGCCAAATCTCCTCTGGCTTTGCCCTCTTCCCCAAGATTACAAGATGACCAAATTGGTCTTTGTCAGAAGAAACAGTTAAATTCTGTCATTAACAATCCTTATCATTGTCTGCTAAACAGAATAAAGCCATATTCTTCTGCTCATTATTAATCGGGCTGTGGCACTTGCCAGACAGACTGGATGGATTTGAAGGTGTGAGATTGAAGGAAGAAAAAGAAAAAAGCAGCAGCATAAAAAGGGTGCCAGATCTAGCTCCATTATTGACTCTCCTGGGTCTGTTGTGAAATTATCTTAGAAATAACTGTAGGAGAACAAATCTTTACTTGCCTATATATTGGGAAGATGCCAGCCCTCCCTATCTATACCTTTTAACCTTTTGTTTCCCTGAAATATCTTTTGGGTAAAGGAAGCTGAGGAAAAATCCTTTGGGCAAACTTCACTGAACTTTATTTCACCTTCTCAAGTTTTAGCCTTACAGAGGCTTCCATTCTGGAAACATGTTTGGGTTGCAGCATGGGAAATTTTAATACCAGCACTGTGGGTTTAGTAGCATGGGATCTTTTAAATAACAAGTCTCAGCAAGGTGTAGATTTTACCATCTCTCACCCAATAACTCCAGCCAAGAGCATTGATGCTCCTATTTGATGTTAATATACACAGATGACCAGCACTGAGCTTCTACAGCCTGACTAATTGGAACTTTGATTTTTATTGTTGCAAATCCCATTATCACGATTATGAAAACATCTGGTAAGAACAAAACATCTTTCATCCCAATTTGGTATACTTCACTCTCTTAAGAAAATAATTAAAATCAAGAATTGCAATGTATCCCTGCTACTATTTATTACTGTCGGTATCATTATCACTCACCAAATACTGTTAATATAGAAAACTTAGCAGTTGTTACTCATGAAGGAACTGAATAATGCAAGGCAGTGTCACTTTCCAAATAGTTTGCAAGATAATGGTTTCTTCTAAATTATCTTTGTTTTTAAGCTGAGATTGCAAGGTAAGGAAAGAGGTAGCATACAAAGTCTTAAAAACTGAGAGGCAACACAGTACAAGTCACACAGACTTCTGCTTGGAGTCAGGAGTACTTGATTCAATCCCTGCCTCTGACACTTACTAAATCCATGACAGTAGAGGAAATCCCTTAACCCAGCCATGTCAAACTCCAACAAAAAGGGGGCAGCTAATACATTCATAAAGATCCTCTGGCTACATATTGACTTAGCTTTAAAATATAATGTTATCTATATTCGTTTTGACAAGTATTTTAACATAATTAACATGTAGTGGATATCCTGCCATCTAGGGGAGGGGTGGGGAGTAGGGGGGAAAAATTTGTAACAGAAAGCTTTGTAAGGGTTAATGTTGAAGAATTACCTATACATATGTTTTGCAAATAAAAAGTATTAATAATAAAATAAAATAAAATAAAATGTTATCTGTTATTATCTATTTATTTTGTTAAGTATTTACCAATTATGTTTTAATCTGGTTGCCAGGGTTGTATATTTGCCACTTCTACCTTAATTCATTTGGTTCTCAGATCCCACACCTGTAAAAGGAGGTTTGACTATATGTTCTTCCCAACCTTTATTGCTCTAATATTCTACACATCTACTTTTGGGTATCCCTACTTTTTCTTACTTCCAGCTACTCTGTATGTAACTAGTATAACTTGTTCATTTATATGTCCCCTCCATTAAAATAAGCTCCCCAGGACCAATGACTATTTTCTTTCCTTTACTGTATTCTACAGCAATACAGTGCTTGGCATTTAGTTATATTGCTTATTGAGTGACTGATTGTGTTGTGTTTATCCTGAAACTCTGTTTAGGTTAAGTCTAAGGCCAATATGACTCCTACTTAGTATCAAGAAAGAAAAAAAAAAACATGCATTTGTCTTAAGACTGCAAATTTTTAGAAATGGGAAGAATTCACTCTGACATACATCTATATTGCTTTTAATCAAATGCCCTCGAAGTCAGGCCCAACATTTTGTGAGGTGACATGGAATTAAATCGACCAGATCACTTATTCTCTGACCTGAGGATTCAGCATCTACTAGACAAATTTTTAGTCAGTTAGTCAATTGCATTTATTTTAGATAAGGGGAAAAAAAGATTGATAATGTAAGTAGGTCAGGTGCTGAATCCAAAGCTGTATCAGAAGAGCAAGAACTATTAAGGAATGATCACAAGCTTTCATGTCACATATACATATTCAAATGCCTTGTGTAGCCATTAATTTTCTGTAAAGCACATATCAAGTCAATGTCAAATAGAGGTTGAAAAAAGTACTTCTGAACATGTGCCTACTTCAGGTAAATGGGGTCTGTAAACTAAAATGAACTCCAGTGCCAAGCCAGCTCATTTACCTCCCACACATTATTTGGGAGAAATACAAGTTTCAAGGTCTTAATGACACTTTCTCACCCTTGGAAATAATAGTTCAAGATGCCACAAGTTAAAAACAAAAAACTCTTCCTTCTTTAGGTGGGGAAAAAAGGAAGAGGCAGAAGAGAAGGGATAAAAAAATAAAAATGAAATTGTATACTTCATAAATTCAAACTACATAGTCAATATAGTTGACTATAAAGAAAAAAGGGAACTTTTAAGTTGAAAGGGACCTTGAAAAATGATTTAGTTCAGAAGATAAGGATAATACCTATGATTCCACTGTTATATGGAACTCCCATTAAAAAAAACAAAAACAAAAAAACAAACCACTTCTTGCACTCATACTGATCAGCATCTTCTCTGCAACTTTAGAGAATCAGCTGGAGCACCAAAAAGCTATATAGTTTGTCCAGGGGCAATGAGTTAGGATTTGCTACAGGCAGTGACTTGAAGTCAAGTTTTCTTAGCTCCAGTTTTCCATCCCTCATGTCATGCTGCCTCTTTATCTGGTTTAAACCCTTTCATTTTTCAAGATTTAGAAATTGGATGTCAGAGAGATGAAATAATTTCTGATGTTTTGATTCTTTGTTTTGTCTTTACCCTGAAGCACAGCACTAGGTAGAGCATGGGTATTAAATCTCCATTAATTTGGGTTTTTTTCACGTGGAATTTGAAATAAGATGATTTTATAGACTTTTTTTTTTAAGGAAGACAACAGCTCAATAGGAAAAGTACTGGCTATGGAGCTAGGGGACCGCAGTTTGATTCCTACAGCTGCCACTTACCACTTGGGGTGACTTTCAACAAGTCACTTCGTCCCTCTTGTGTTTCTGTTTCCTCCTCTGTAAAATGAAAGGTGGGAAAAAATACTCTAAGATTCTTTCTAGTTCTTGATCTGTGATTCTATGCACTGAGAACATTCACATCTTTGAATGGAGTACTTTCAAAAAAGGACCTCATCATTATTATACTATAATTCTTAATGGTGTATGTGACGTCTAAGCAATACTATTCTTGAGAAATCTAGTAAAACTCACTGTGGATCACAAGGACAGGGTATTATATTACCGAGTCACCTTGCTATTTAATAGCAATTTCCCATGGAGACTCAAGAAATAAAAATATTATTTTTTGAGGAAGCAAAATATACAATTGCTACAAGGTTCTTCTTCCTCTTCCTGGGAAATACAGACCCTCGTCCCCAAAAAAAGGGGTTAACACACATACTTGGAAGTAGGACTTGTGGTTTGGTGGTGGTGTTTTGTTTTATTTTTTAATTTCTGGTCTTTCTGAGATTTTGTTCTAGCCTGTTCAGAAGAGGTATCAAAATGGGCAACTTGCAAATATATTTTTGATATGAATATTACTTGTACATTTGTGTAAGAAAATAAATGGCAAATAAACACAACTTTAGACTTGCAGAATGAAAACTGAAGAATATTCCAAACTTCTTTCTTTCTTTCTTTCTTTCTTTTTGGCTTTTTTTTTTTTTTTTTTGCTGAGGCAATTGAGATTAAGTGACTTGCCCAGGGTCACACAGCTAGGGAATGTTAAGTGTCTGAGACCAGATTTGAACTCAGGTCCTCCTAACTTCAGGGTTGGTGCTCTATCCACTGCGCCACCTAGCTGCCCCTCCAAACTTATTTCCTAAGTATTCCACTTGAGATACTATCCAGCTTGCTCATCAGTCAAACCTGTCAGTCATGGAAGCTACTGGAAGTAAAGTTGGCATTTTACCTAGGGAAGTACCTTCTAGTTATGGACCTAAGAGAAAGCATGGCCTTAGTAGAACAACTAATGGTCTGGGAATTCAGTTTCTACTATGACTGTGATCCCGCTTAACCCCAACTTGTTCATTTGTGGAAATAGAGCTCATTGCCCCTGGACAAATACTTCACTGAATGTATACCCATGCTATCTGTGGCAAAAAGCAGAACTCCCCTGTTCTCACAGATAATATCTATTTCAGCTTTATTAGGACTTTTGAGATAAAAAAAAAATGACAGGTACCAAGGCTCTTACAATGAAGTAATGAGTCAGTTTCAGAGTTGAAAAGGATCTAAATTATCCATTAGTTTAAGTTTTTCTTATAAAGGAGAGTCATCATGGTCCCATGTGATTCCATCAAAAACCTCAATAAGATATATGTCACCTTACAAATAAGCAAGAAATTTACTTTACTGGAATTATTTACATAATTTCCATCACAGATTTAAGTAAATCTATTAGATTTCTGAATCAATACCAAACACAGCTGTTAAATATATGAGGTTAGATTTGAACTCAGGTTCTCTTGATTTCAGGTTTGGCACCTTACTACACCACTGGACTTCCCAGGAATTCAAGACCAGAACTTAAAATTCCTATGCTGTGTATTATTCAGGATTTTTTTCTCTAGATATGCTCTAACATAGACGAAAAAATATGTTTGACCCATGTTCAAGTCTTATGACCTCGCACAATTTATTTTACTTCTGTAAAACCCAGTTTACTCAACTATGAAATGAGGATATTAATACTTGTATTGGATAAGTAAAATCATAGATCTACATTTTAGTTAATATTTGTTACATCTATTCTATAACTGGTACTTATTATTTTCACACATTTAATTTGACCAAAAAAGGAGTAGCTTACAAGTATTTTCTCCTTCCCACATGACTGGCCAGGGCTTCCTACAGAGAATTCACTTAACTGACTGATTGTGTTTCTATAATAAGCATATTTGCCTGGCTAAGCATGAACTGTGTCAACAAATGGATCACGTGCAATTTTTGAAACTACCAGTTGGTAGTTGGGGATTTGAAACTACAGTCCCTAAGAATGCAGCTCCAAGACAGACTTCAGGTCAGTCAAGGATCACCAGACTATGGGACACCTTTTCTTGAATCCTCACTAACAGGCTAACTGGACAAGAATACAGTATTATTCAGTTGAAGATGTTAGGAGAAGCAGAAACAAATCAACTCAGAAGAAATAGGAATCACTTTAAGATATTTCATGAATGACAGTCTTCCAATACCACGTGGGCAATAATAATGGTTGTTTTTCAGTAGCCCTTTTGTAATATATTACTGATAGGTTTCCAATAGCATGCAGTCATTATCATTGCTATTCTATTGTAGCTGTTCAACAATTAAGGAACAAATGCTTAATATTAATGTCTTAATTTTAGTGCCTTCCCTCTAATGTTCTTTTTAAATTTATTTTGTATATATCTTTTTGAACACAGCTATGTGCCTATTGTATTCCACATTAGATTTTGAGCTCCTTCAAGTTTTATCTTTTACCTTTCTGTATCTCCCCATAGCTAAATGGTTAAAATAGATAAAGTACTGGGCCTAAAGTCTGTAAGACTCATCTTCCTAAGTTTACTTAGGCCTCAGACAGTTACTTGCTATGTGATCCTGGGCAAATCATTTAACCCTATTTGTCTCAGTTTCTCATCTGTTAAAAGAGATGGAGAAGGAAATAGCAAACCATTCCATTATCTTTGTTAAGAAAACTCCCCATAAGGTCACAAAGATTTGGACTGAAATGACTGAATTACAATATATCTCCAGTACTCAGCAGATAGCCCTCAATAAATGTTTACTAACTGGCTCACTGAACTCTAATAAACACGTTAGAATCCCATAGATGGGTCTGCTACTTATTTTCAGTGTCAAATACCCAAACAAGAGTTACCTGAAGGAGACATCTTTGCTACCTATTTCACAGGAGTTTTAAGAGGATCCAATGAGATCATGTATGTAAATTGCTAAAGCACTATATAAATGTGCTACTGACTTTATTAATAAATCTATTTCCTGAAGGGATTTCAATTCCAGGAATTGCTTTACCTGAACTGACTTGCAGAGATTCCCAGACTGGTTCTGTAAACTGAGGGAACCTCCAAATGCCTCACTAGATCTCAGGAAATTCTCTTTCCTAAAGGGGGAAATTATTAATTCACTTCTATTAAAAAAGATACATATCTGCCATTGCAAGTTTAAAAAGGTAATGCAATAGACATCGGGAATTATGAGAGCTAGGGAAATAAGTAAAAAGTGAAAAGATGGGCAAATGTGGAAGAAAGAATATAACCCTATAAATTAAGCAATAGAATTGAAACAAAAAATTTGATAAGCCTGACTTTGTTATTTTATTATGTACTAATTCATGGAGGAAGACACTTTTCTTGGTCAAGATGGAAATATCTACTAGTGATAAAACTGTACTTATGCTAGAAGAAGTTGCAACTTATTTTATCACCAAAAAAAGGAAAAACATGTATGATGGATCCCTTCTTGAACAGAGGACAAAGGACGCCTCAGGTATTTAAGGGTTACAGTAAAAAGGGAAGGTCTCATGGAAAGAGAGAATGGCAATCCCACATCCCCCCCAAAAGTGAGAGTGGCATAGGAAGGGAAAGAGAGCAGGAGGAAGAAGGGGTACAAGAGAGAGGAGGAGGGCTCCCCAAAACTGCCAAACCATAGCATCTGAAAGAGTGGCAACTGCACAATTTATCAGTCTGGTAGATTGACTACAATCAGGTTTGTTGCTAAATTGATGTCAAGGGCACAATGAGTTTAATCGAGTTCAACTGCAAATAAAATCACTGTTATGTTCGTTTGGGGCCTTCATTTGTGGAAAATAGGGCATCTCAGTAAAACAGCCCTAAAATTGTTTCTTCCCTGTACCCCCCCAAAAAAAAACTAGTAGCATGGCTGTGCACACACTGATAAAAGTATCAATTGTCATTTGCAACAACTTGTTGTGGGATTAGTTTTGGCCTAGAAAAGCTAAGGAAGAAAGGAACACTGGCTGCCAGATCTCTATTTAAACTGAAAATGAATTTGTTAATTGCTGCACTTATGGATTAGTTTTCACAAATTTGTTTAGAAGTGAAAAGAATGGTGCTAAATCCTCAAATTGCTCTTTAGTTTGGGCTTGATAAAAAATTGAAAGCTTTTCCAAATCAAAAATTAACCTTTAGACCCCCTTCTCAGAATAATGCATTTGAAATTCATAAAATAAAATACATATGATTACAAAGGAAATCTATTATATTGAAATACACTTATCAAAATATTAAAAAAATAAGTTAAGAACTCCTACTTTATACCTTCCTCTAGATGCACAGTGGATTAAGTGGATCATGTGGGATGCTCCAAGCTTGTTGGAAGTAAAGCAAAGCTCTGGATAAAACCAGAACATTATTATTAAACATTTGAGGACCAACCATTTATTAGGCACTCAGAACATTAAAGAATTAATTGAGCAACTGTACAAAATCCTAGCAACTTGTAATACATGCAGCAAATCACATATTAGATGCCAAGCCTTTTAACTCAGAGGGGGGGTAGGGTGGACTGGGGATGGGGGAGATAATCAGTTGCATTCGGAAGGAACTATTAGTCACCACTTTCCTACAAAAGCAAGCAGCCAGAGTCTGGGAGAGGTGGCCTTGTGAACAAACACTTCAGGGCTGATAAGGCTGCTCCTGCTGCTGGGTCCACAGCCACCTCAGACAACTGTACCATTTTCAGAAGGCTCATTAGCATTGTGCAGCTGTCCCTGCACTTGACAGCATCGCCTGCCTTAGGGATCTGACAAGTACAGGTCACTTTGAAGGTAGGAGAAAGAGCTTGGAAGACAAATTTGAAAAATTGTTCCACCCTTCTGGATGTTGCTATGGGCTGACCCAGTGCTGCAAAAAGCACTGTTTTTCTTCTCATGGTAAATTCCTGGGTCAAAAGAAGGGCCCTTTACTTGTTTATTCATTTCTACAACCCCCTTCCCCCATTTCACCTATTTGGGTACCTTAAGAGATATAGAGGTCAGGCGTTAGAAAGGAGAATAGATTATAATATGAAAGGGAAAAATTTAACTGATAGACTAAGCAAAAAAGGATACATAAAACATTTGATCCAGACAATATCTATTAATCACCTACTGAGTACAGTGAACTATGCCAGAAATTGGAGAAGAAAAGGAATACATCGATTAGTGAGACCAGTTTGGAGAAAAGGACTATGACAGATGCACATATAACTATAATATTAAAGAGAATGGTGGCAATGGATCTAGAAAACAAGGAGGTGATCACAGATAACCACAGAATTTTGGACTTGAAAGGGCCTTAAAGGTCAATTTATTCAATACCCTCAATTTATAAATGAGGAAAATGAACCTTAAGTGACCTGCACGAAATAAGCAGCCAATAATTAATAGAGACAATAGGCTACTAATATTTAGCCTAGATTTCTTGTGTTCCCTACATTTATTTATTTTGTTTTTAATTTATGGAATAAAACAAACATTTCTATAATACAGTATAATAAAAAGATGATTGCATATTAAGCTGCAAATATATTACGTACAAGTTGTTATTCTTTTTAAATATATAATAAAAATTATTATGTAAATTTTTTCTTCCTTCTCCTCACCCTATAAACAGCTATCATTAGATACAAATATGTGTAAAATTATTTTAAAAATACTTTTCTTTATCAGTTCTTTCTCTGATTTTCTTTTAGTTTTTCTCTAGCAGGCATTTAGGACACTAAGAAGCTTCACCTTCAATTAGAAAATGAAATCTCCATCAGTGTTTAACAATAATTCAAATGTCTATTTCTTCACCAATAGATATACAGTCAGTGCTTAATAAATGCTCATTGACTGACTGACCCAGTGAAAGGTGAATGACAATTATTTTGTATTATAGAGAAATGGAGAAATTATCTGGGTCATGCCTTAAATGTGAGACCATAAACCCAGTCTTCTGTCTTGAAATATAAAAGAGACAATGGTCATAAAGGAAATGAAACAAAAGAAACATAGAACCTGATGCTTAAAAACACTCTTCACTATGCCCAACAATATTTTAAAATTTTTTTTTAACTTTAAAGTAAGATGAAATTAATGAAAAGGCAGCAGTGTAGAAGGAAGGGAAGGAAGGAAGGAAGGAAGGAAGGAAGGAAGGAAGGAAG
>JAJPUD010001385.1:402953-446546 GCA_023553655.1 Myrmecobius fasciatus
GGAAGGAAGGAAGGAAGGAAGGAAGGAAAAAAGGGAGGGAAGGAAGGAGGGAAGGAGGGAGGGAAGGAGAGAGGGAAGAAGGAAGGAGGGAAGGAGGGAGGGAAGGGAGGAAGGAAGGAAGGAAGGAAGGAAAGGAGGAAGGGAAGGAGGGAGAGAAGTAGGAAGGGAGGGAGGGGGAGGGAGGAACTGAAGATAGGGGGAGGGAGGAACTGAAGGAAGGGGGAGGGAGGGAAAGATGGAGAAAGGGGAAGGAAGGGAGGAAGGGAAGGAGGGAGAGAGGGAGAAAAGGAAGGAAGGGGAAGGGAAGACGGGAGGAAGGGAAGAAGGGAGGGAAGAAGGGAGGGAGGGAAGAAGGGCCCTAACTCTAAAGGAACTCACATTCAAACTATAGAGGATAGCACATATGGTCAACATTTTCCTTTGTATACAACAAATATTTTATGGCTGATCACACCAAACGAAATGTGAAGAAAACCCTCCAAATAACACTAACTGTATGATTCTCTGAAATACCATCAGATTGAGTCATTAATAGTACTCTTATTAGGACAGGGCTGATAGTTCTGAAATATGTTTTAAGTTATAGTTCTTTTATTAACATGATCCTTTTTTATGGGCTTGCTGGAACAGTCATCTTGCTAAAAATAAATGACCATCATTTACAAAGCACTATGCAGACTCATCTCAATTATAAAAGGTGTTAGGGTCATACGGAAATGAAATTCAGAGATAATCTAAAAACCTCCTTGAAACCAATAATTTTAGGCCTCTAATTGTTTCATATGTGTTATTCATAATAACCTGCAGCCAAGAAAAGTGGGAAAAGACATGAAATTGAAGTCAGAGGGATAGGTTCAAAATTCAACTGTGCTATTCACTACCTATGCCACAGAACTTTTCTGGGCCTCTAATTCCTTACTGGTAAAAGAAACAAAAAACAACCAAAGAAACCACCTAGATCAAATGACTTCTAAGGTATCTTTCAGATATAAATCTATGACATTCCTTATGCAAAGATTTAAAAAGCACTTTTTATCACAACAACCTATGAGAATCTTCATTTCACAAATGAGAAAACTGAGGCTCAAAAAAGACAATCTTGCTCAATTAGACTTTAAGTTCCTTTATATTATAGAACATAAAATTACTGTTTTATATTTATCTATCTCCTATAGCATCTAGGACAGTGTGGGCATATAATAGACATCCAAACATGTGTTGATTGATTTGTCTCCTCCTTCATCAAATCTTCATCAGACCTGATAATAAGGAAATATTGATTTTAGCCTCCCTTTTCACTCTTTCTATACTCACCCCTGAGGGGAAAAAGAGCCTGGATACACCTATTTCACACACAAAAAAAATAATAATTGAATGACTCAAGCAATAGGGAACTATAAAATGAGCTTTGTGTTCATCAAGTAATTTGGGGGAAATGGAAGTACATTAACATTTGGTAATCATTTAACCAACATGCAGAACAGGACAAAAATCATTATGTTTTTTTCCCAAACAGTGCCTTAATGCTTCATCCCCACAGAGCAAAAAGCAAAAAGAAGCAAAATTTTTCATTTTTGAAAAAAAGAAAAAGAATATAAGCATAATCCAGCTGCATCCAGCATCCAGCTCTAACATACCAGCTGCAATTGGGAAACTTGAACTACAGACAATTGGGCATAGCAACTGAAGAATGGAGTTTTCTTCTAACAGCTGTTTCTACTACTTGCATCATTCTGTGCCAACCATCTTTTAAAGTTTCAACTCCATCCTATATAGCCATGCTTTGTTACATCTTTAATTCTGTGCCTGGCTGGGCTAAAAGAAAATTTGCCACTTTCTTAAAGAATATAAAAATACAGAACAATATTCAATATGAAATGCAATTGAGAAGAGATTGCCATAGTCTAAACACTTGGTCAAGTTTATAGTTTATAGTTTAATTATATAGTTTAGAATATAACATATTGAAAATATGTTATAGTTTTAACAGGTTAAACTAAAGAATGAAATTTAATATAAAAGCTATAATAACAGCCATCATTTATATAGCACTTTAGGCTTGCAAAGTTATGAATAGTTATGAATAGTTTCTGCGGTCCAATTTAAACTCAAGTTTTCTTGACTCCAGGTCCAATGTTTTATCTATTGGATCATATAGCTGATTCTTAAATAATTGTAGTTCTATCATCATTTTTAAAAATAAGAAGTATTTAATTTCTGTAAAAATGTATAAGTGAAATTTATTAGTGCACTAATTTTTTTTGAGCCTGGGTAGCTTATCTTATTCAAGCCAGATGTACAGCAGCCAATACTAATTTTTACTTTGTCTTAATCAAAATGTTTTAATATAATTTCATATGCCATGGTACTACATTTTAAGGAAGCTGAGAAAACCAGACACAAATGTCAATCTTAAAATAAACTTTTCTCCCTTCATCTCTCATGGAGCAGAAAACAATCTCTGTCTATTTACAATTCACAAAGTACTGAACTGTCCTTTCGAGCTAGTGGAAACAGAGCATGAGTCCTTCATGGGACTAGCCTGATGCAGACTGAATAAATGGTAGGATGAGGGCAAGGAAAAACAACATAAAGAAGGTTAGGGCCTTACTCTACAATCCTCCTCATGGACTGTGCCTTGAGAATACCCACTAGGTAATGAGAAAGTAAGAGTGACTTGTGCCAATTGAATCTCATTAAACTCAGCCTACTTGGATGTAATTCAAGACAGATAAGGCTTACAAGACAGACAAGACTGTATTCTACAGCCAAGTGTATTCCAGAAGAAATTCTAGGGCACAAATTGATGTCCTTACTCTGAAGACGTCACATTGGAGAAACAGGCAGCAGTGTGAGACAGCCAAGATCTGGTAGCTCTGTTTAGTTTTTGTTTTAATTTTTTAATATGTTCTGTTTTTATCATGACACTTTCCAAACCCCCAAACATCTAAACACAAAGTGTAATCAATTCCTGAAGACAGTTAATTTATAAGGGAAGAATGAATTCATTATTTGATAGATTGGTACTAATATGGAGGGTCATCTCTGACCAGAGTTTCATAGCCCCTGAATGTTGAGTTCAATATAGTGCATAGAACAACAAATAGAGTTGCAGGGGGGGAGGGGGCTCGTTTATTACAGTACCTATTAAGTAAAAGATTCAAGAAGATTTTTTAAAGTTCATTTCAGTCCATGAATTCATTCTTGGTGCTAGGACATAACCCTCCTGCTCTTTAAAGGGAGACTTTTTTCATTTTTATCTCAATATCACTGGCACTTAGTAGAATATTACACAGAGTAGGCAATGAATAAAGAATTGCTAAATATTCATAAAGTCCTATGTAGTGCTCCTGAAGGCTGTGAACCCAATTTTTTTTCCATCTACCAGAGAACTCAGTAAGGCAGCAGGGCATGGAAAGTTAGAGGATTACAGGTTCATCCAATTGTAAATTTTAAAACGAGAAAGGATATTAAAGATCAGATAATTCAGCCAGGATATTTAAGAAGATTAGACTTTTACTATTTGGTCTGAGAAGCCAGAACCAGGACCAGTGGAGGAATGAACAGATGTTACAGACAGAGATTTAAGATCCATGTAAGGAAACAATAACAACAACAAATAATCTTCCTAACAAATGTCTGACACCAGATTTGAACTCAGGAAAACGGATTTTCCTGACTTCAGGTCTAGGAGTCTATCCACTGTGCCTCCTAGTTGTCCTACTAACAATTAAAGCTGTCTAAAAGAGGAATTCACTACTTCAGGAGGGAGTAGGCTTCTCCTCACTGTGAGGCTTTGAGCAAAATCATAAAAATGATTCTTAGTCATAACCAGGTTTGCATACATGTATACTTTTTGGGTTTCAGTTTCTTCATCTATAAAATGACAAGGTTGGTCTAGGTGATCTTTGAGATCCCTTCCCATGATAACTTTTTGCAAGACTTGATTTGCTGAAAAACATTTTTTTAAGTTATAAAAGGAATTCTTGATTCCCTTAATTAATAATTAAAAGCCAAAAACTTAAGGCAATGCAAGGAATCACAGCAGTACAGATAACAAAATTAATAATTAAATATCAATCATAAACCTTAACATTTTGGGCCCTAGTTTCCTGAGCATTCAGATTTAGCATTCCAGGAAAAATCAGTATTCTTTTCCCTTTTTCCCTCTTGCCCTGAGTATGAAGATGGTACACAAGTCTTCATTCAAGAGTTTAAAAGTTCTATGGCAAAATACATAAGGAAACAGTAGGAAAGACATAAGGAGAAATTTTACAAGTTTACAAAGTCTCTTCAGTTAATTTTGTTCCTGTATAAAAATGTATTGGCAGATAGCTCTGAATCCTTTTTAGTTCTCCATCTTTTGCCTGACAGCATCATACATAACAGATTTTGTACCCAAATCAGTCAAAACAATCCTATTTTCAATACAAGGTAGATCAAACTCTGATTTTAATGCAGATTTACCTTTATTCAGCTCTGAGATGCTGCAGATATCTTCTAGAAACTACTTTATCAAGTTAAAAAAAAGGGACCCTCTCCACCCACAGTCTCCTTTCAACTAAGCCTTACCACCACCCTCCAGACCACAGAAAATTTATAAAAAATCCTCTATCTATACTCAAGAAAAAAATCCTACTCCCTTTTCCTTTGGCTTCCTGGAAAGGAGTCTACTTTATCTTTGACACCCCCCTCCCCAGTGTCAAAGCTGGGATGATAATGGACATCTGGAATTCATGCAGGATATCAGCCAATGTTCTGGACTTGAGAGTCAGGAACATCTGAATTGCAATCCAGTTTTGGACATTTACTAATTGTGTGACTCTTGGCAAAACATTTATCCTCAATCAGCCTCAGTTTTCTATCTCTTAAATGGGGATTATAATAGAAGCTATTTCAAAGGGTCATTCTAAGGATCAAATTGGAGAATATATGAAAAAGTGCTTTGAAAATATTACTGTGCCATAAAAAGTGTTAGCTTCAAATATTACTGTCCTTTCTATGGCCCAGATGTTTGCTCTAAATATTTCCATGGTTTTAATGTTGTCATGTTTCATGTTCCTCATAATCCCAGGAGAGTTGTTTACTAGAAGCTAGTTTCACAGTTAAGACAAATTTCTTAACCATTCTACAAACAGCAACAGAATATTCCTCTTCTTCTCACCAATCAGGGTAGGCTTATAATATAGCACCTTACAAAACTGCAGGGTAATCCCCTGCCCCTAATTTTGACTAATAAATGTAAAGGATTTAAGTGTTAATTGACAAATATTGGATGGGAGTTGCTATTTAAAAGTATCTTTTTGTAAAACAACAACCCTTTTTATTAAAGCTTTTTATTTGCATAACATATGTATGGGTAGTTCCTCAACATTGATCCTTACAAAGCTTTCTGTTACAAATTTTCCCCCTAGTCCCCTCTCTTCCCCTAGATGGCAGGAAATCCACTGCATGTTAATTATATTAAAATACTTGACAAGTCGAATATATATGTATACATATTTCCATACTTATCTTGCTGCGCAAGAACAATCATATCTATGTGAACAAAAAATATCTGAGAAAGGAAACCCAATGCAAGCAATCATTGATATAGAGCATGAAAATGATATGTTGTGGTCCAAATTTCACATCCCTCTCTCTGGGTGTATATGGCTTTCTTCACTGAACAACTGGAACTGGTTTGAGACATTTCATTGTTGATGAGAGCCATGTCCATCAGAATTGATCATCATATAATGTTGTTGCCGTGTATAATGATCTCCTGGTTCTACTCATTTCACTCAGCATCAGTTCATGCAAGTCTCTCCAGGCCTCTCTGAAATCATCCTGCTGATCATTTCTTACAGAACAATAATATTCCATAATATTCATATACCATAATTTATTCAGCCACTCTCCAATTGATGGGCATCCCTTCAGTTTCCAGTTTCTAGCCACTACAAAAAGGGCAGCCACAAACATTCTTGCACATATGGGTCCCTTTCCCTCCTCTAAGATCTCTTTGGGATATAAGCCCAATAGAAACATTGCTGGATCAAAGGGTATGCACAGTTTGATAACTTTTTGAGCATAGCTCCAAATTGCTCTCCAGAATGGTTGGATCTGTTCACAGTTCCACCAACAATGTATTAGAACAACAACCCTTTTATAAAATAATAATCCTTTAATTTATCTATTACAAAAATCCATATTTATATATATCACTTCTGATTTGAGTAGAGAAACACATACATGTTTTTAAAGTTAAGAAAGAGTAAACAAGAAGATAATAGCACATATGTATATTAGAAAAATTTATGGATATTGCAGGAAAGTAAAAAAAAACTAGAGGTTGAAAAAAATAACATTAATAACCACATAAAATGTATCTTCCATTTCATGATAGGTTGAGAATGAAGAAGAAGCAAAAAACAAGTAGAAATGCTAGTCATGAAAATGTCCAGTAGGAATCTTGTATGACCTGAGACTATCACGGTAGCTATAAAATCCTGACAAACCCAGAAAGCCCTGAAAATTAGGCTCTGGTAATACCACTGATTAGCATTTATCAGTTATTGTTTCAAAGGGTTATAAAAATAGATGGGAAGAGATAAGGATTGTAGTCTGGTCTTAATAGAAACTATTGCAATGTGCAGTGGGCACTTGTTGAATTCTTGCACTGACAAAACTATTATGACTGCCACAGTTATTGTATCCAAACAGAAGGCTGTTATACATGTCAACCTCCAAGGTTATTCTTCTCGTATAAAATAACTTAGGGGTACTTCTAACTCCTTTTAGGAACTTACTAAACATCACAATGGCTAGTTCATTAGAAACTTATCCCACTTACTAAGTGCCACATTAGCAGATTCATTAGGAACTGGCTTGTCTATAGCAGAATGTACTCTAAGAACTTTGCCCACCTTAAACCATCTTTCTCCTTGTTAAAATTAGTTTATTAGGAAGTCAGACCACCTTATGGCATCAGGTCACATTCCCATCTTTCCCCTTGTTAATGGCAAGTTCTGCTGGGGAACTTAGCCCATGTCTTTCCCTTTATTAATAAACTCACTCCCTTATGGAACTTAGCTCACCAGTCAATGGCGTAATAATAAAATCTTTACCTCTTGACTTGGAAAAAAAAGAAAAGAAAGAAACTATTGCAATAATCAGAAAATAGAAGTAATGCTTTTCCATGTATAAAACCAATACAAGGCAAGATAAAGCAGGAAAAATATCTGCAACTTGTTGGAGATGCTTCCATAAAGGTGGTGCTGGTCAGTAATGTCGGTAAACCATGAGGACACCAAAAATATATTCGAGGGAAGAAATATTTCATTTTGTGACAAGTGTTAGAACATAACAAAACTGAAAACAGATATTGCCATCGACAGGGCTTCATTCTACTCTTAATTATTGGAATCCTGATTTACAAGTCATATAACAACATAATGCTGGGCAATTGTTAAGAGATAATTTAATTCCTAAACCAAAATTAGATGACATGAGAGCTGAAATTGAGGAGGGGTTACTAAGATGGATAAGGACAAAGTAGGAAAATATTAGGTCACTAAAAATATTCACTTAACAAAAATTCCAGATATTCTGCCTAATAATGAAATAGACAGCACAAACTCAAATGATTTTGAAGAAGAATTGGACATACATTTTCAGGACTTGCAAATGGGACCCATATGGCAGCTCTGTAAGACTCAAGAGAGAAAAGTGGAGCAATCAAGGAATGCTCCTAATGCCAAGAATCAAACACTACCATGGCAGACAAGATTTGAAAAAGCTATTTAAGAAGTGAGAAAATGAAGTGGAAAATTACATCAACTGGCACATCCAATACAACTCTTGCATATATCACCCAATTCAAAGCAACCAAAAAGCAAACATGAAAACGTAATATGGAAAATAAATGTGTAGCAGAAATTTTATCTTCCTAGAATTAGTCATTGAAAACAAAATTCAGAAGGTTAAAATGAACAGAGTTAAAGACTAACAGAATAATCTTTTTTTAATTCAAAATCAAAAACAAAAAATCAAAATCAAAGAAGAAAGAAACCCCCCTAAAAAGAATATGTATATACTTTCTGGTTATCTTTATGGTTCAAAGTTGGATCAAAACAAAATGGAAAGCTTGTGCATGATCAAGATAAGGTTGCCCCAAAATTTTGATGCAGTTCTAAGCTTCAATTGCTTAAATTAAGAGAAATTTCTTACATATGCTGTGAATAAATGAGCATTCCTCTCCCCAATTAGGGAAGGCATATAAATTTTAAACTTTAATCTGAACATTCAATCTCTATAATGAACAAAAGGGATGTATTAAAAAGCCACAGGGGTGCAAAGTGCATCCTACTATAAATTCAAAAATTACTGAACAAGCCAACCAAAATCACTAAACATTTATGCTGCCATTCTTGATCACTATAAACCATTGACTGAAGTCCCATATTAAAACATAGCAATACAAAAATGTCAAGAACAATGGATATAAAATGTGTCTTTTTTTTTAGGGAAATAGTTCAAACACTAACATTCTTCCTAGATCATAACAAAGGGAAAGTGGCTCACATGTACAAAAATATTTATAGCAATTCTTTTTGTGGCAGCAGAGAATTGGAAATTGAGGGGATACCCATCAGTTGGGGAATGGCTGAAGAGGTTTTGGTTTATGATTTTGATGGAATACTATTGTGTTATAAGAAATGATGAGCAGGATGATTTCAGAAAAACCTGGAAAGACTTACATGCATTAATGCAAAATGAAATGAACACAAAGAGAAGATTGTAACAGTAATAATAGCAACATTGTGTGATGATGAAATATGACTGACTCAGCTCTCTCTTTTCAGCAATATATAAGTCCAAAAGATGCCTGATGGAAAATGCTATCCATATCCAGAGAAAGAACTAATGGAGAACTGAATGCAAATCAAAGCATAGTATTCTCACTTTCTGAGTGTGTATATGTGTTTTTCCCTGCTTTTATTCTGTTTTTTCTTTCATAACATGACTAATTTAGAAATACGTTTTACATGACTACACATATCATTAAAACCTAGAATCAGATTGCTTACCATCTTGGAGAGGAGGCAAGGGAGGAATGGAGAATATTTGGAACTCAAAATTTTATATTAAAAATGGTAGAATTGTTTTTACATGTCATTGGAAAAAATAAAATAGTATTTAAAATTTTTAAAAAGATTCTTCCTAAATTTAAACCCCATTCTCATCTCTCCTAAACAGAACTGCATGTTATCTTTTATCCTCTTTTATGCATGTTACCATTTAAGAGGAAGTCATAGCAAGACTTTTTATTTGATATACATGTTTGACATTAAATTATGACTTCATCAAAATGTCTTTCTTAATTAACATACACCAAAAAAGAGACTAAAAACCTTGAAACTTGATTCAAAAAGTCAAATCAAAACAATTGAAGGAAATACAAATATCTTAGGCTTCTCTAAAGCATAGCTCATCAACTGTAAAACTCTGAAGGAGAATGCTATAAGCTGTATATATCAAGAAACTTAATGAAATCTCAAAATCAAAACTCAATCAAAATGTTTAAAATAATTAACAATTAAAGCATACCAATTTTTTTTTGAGGTAATGAGGGTTAAGTAACTTGCTCAGGATCACACAGCTAGAAAGTGTTTGGGACTAGATTTGAATTTGAACCCTCTGGACTTCAGTGCTCCATCCCCTATACCAGTCTACCTGCCCAATCTTAATGTACATTCTTGAAACTGAAAAAAATCAACAATAAACAGCACAACAAATAAAAAAAAGTATACCTACAAAAACCCATACAATTCAATATTAACAAAACAAAAGGTCCATCACTCAAATGCAGTTATGGAAAAATCAACACTCACCATCCAAAGGAAGAAATGATAAATAAATATTCTCAGAGCATATGATAAAGATTAATACCTTACAGAGAACTACTTTTCTAACAGAAGTTATGATTTCAGCAAACAAATGCCACTGGACTTGCTGAATATAAAAGCGGTTTACCTCTAAACAGAGGCTATGAAGTAGCTGAAATTTAAGAGCAGAATCAAAAAGCTCTCCATGGAGACATACACATAAAGTTCACCAATAGTATGTCCCAAAAGAGGTGTCAAGAAATGAGTGAGCCATGCAAATTTGTTCACAGAAATAGCGGAGTTTATGAACTCCATAAGAGTAGGGTTTTTCATCTTTTTTGGCTTCCTAGCACATAATACATACATTACCTGACACATAATAACTGCTGCCTAATAAATGATGATGAGAGAAATTCAGGAGCAGTTTATGCCATCAAAAATTATAAATAAATTAAGAAGTCTGCACTTATTGATCAATGCAGCTTATGCAAGAAAATGGTAAAGAAAACAAACTTTGCATAACAGAATATAGTATGAAAAAATTTAGCACTCACTGAATCCCTAGGAAAATGCAACCTGATGAATAAAATTATACACCAGAAACTGGTTTTCTTTTCTTTCAATTTTTTGGGGTTACATTTTAAAAAAAGATTTTAAAATCTACCATTTTTTTAATATAAAATTTTGAGTTCCAAATATTCTCCATTCCTCCCTGGCCTGCTCTCCAAGATGGTAAGCAATCTGATCATAGGTTTTAATGATTTGTGCAGTCATGTAAAACGTATTTCTAAATTAGTCACGTTATGAAAGAAGAAACAGAATAAAAGCGGGGGAAACACACACACACACACAGAAAGTGAGAATACTATGCTTTGATCTGCATTCAGTTCTCCATTAGTTCTTTCTTTAGACATGGATAGCATTTTCCGTCAAGCATCTTTTGGACTTACTATATCTCTGTCCCACCCTGCACTATAGGAGGCCATCATTTGACACATTTGTAAATATATGAATAACCATACTATGTGTGCTTCTATTTAGTAGATCTTTCTCTGAAAGGTATAACATCTTTTTTCTTAGGTTTAGGTCTTTTGTTTAGGTCTTTTGATTTGAATATTCATGATACTCAGAATAATTTGGTTGTTCACAATTATTCTTCAAACCATATTGCTGGTATCATATGCAATATCCTCTTGGTTCTGCTCATTTCACTTTTCATTATTTCATGCAAATCTCTCCATGTTTTGTTTTGTTTTTTAAACAACCAATCACCTCGTCATTTCTTACAGCACAGTAGTATTTCATCACAATCATAAATCACAACTTATTTAGCCCCCTCACCCTCCATGGGCATCCCCTCAATTTCCAACTTTTTGTCACCACAAAGAGAGATGCTATAAATATTTTGGAACATATAGATTATTTTCCTTTATTCCTGATCACCTTAGGAAACAGACCTAATAATGGTATTGTTGGGTCAAAGAGTATACATAGTTTTATAACTTTTTGAAAATCATTCCAAATTGCACTCCAAGATGCTTGGATCAGTTTGCAGTTTCACCAACAGTGAAATAATGTCCCCATTTTTTTTTCACATCTCCTCCAACATTTGTCATTTTCCCATTCTATCGTTTTAACCAAAATGAGAGGTGTGAAATTATATCTTAAAGCTGTTATAATTTACAGTTCTCTAATCAATAATGACTTAGAGCATTTTTAGGACTATATGTGGTTTTTATTTCTTCTTTGAAAATTGTTCGTATCCTTTCATATCCTTTGACCATTAATTATTTGGGAAATGACTTATATTCTTGTAAATTTGACAAATTTCTTCATATATTGAAGATAATGTTCAAAAAACTGTCTACAAATTTCCCCCCAATTTTCTACACTTGTTTGTTGGCACAAAACTTTTAATTTAATATAATCAAAATTATCCATACAATGTTCTGTCTTGTTTATTAATCAATTCTCCTATCCAAAGTCTGATAGTTAATGCAATGTTCTTCTAGTTTACTTATGATATATATGTAGGTTATGTTGTCCATTTTGATCTTATCTTGGTAAATGGTATAATACATTGATTTATACCCAGTTTCTGCCAGACTGCTTTCCAGTTTTTCCCAACAATTTTTTTTTTACCAAATAGTATGTTGTTATCACAAAAGTTTAAATCTTTACATTTGTTAAACTCAAGGTTAATATAATCATTTACTGTTGTAAACTGTATGTTCTGTTCCTTTGATTCACCTTTCATTTTCTTAGCCAATTATAGATAGTTTAAATAATCACTATCTTATAATATGGTTTAAAATCTAGTACTGCTCAAACAAAACTAATGCAGATAAGATTAGGAAGGAAGCAATAAATCAGGAAATCATCTTTACATTTAAGGGTTCTGATAAAGGCCTCATTTCTAAAATATATAGAAATTGTCTCATATTTATAAGAATTCAAGCCATTCTCCAATCAATAAATGGTCAAAGGATATGAACAGACAATTTTCAGAGGATGAAATTAAAACTATTTCTAGTCATATGAAAAGGTGCTCCAAATCACTATTGATCAGAGAAATGCAAATTAACACAACTCTGAGGTATCACTATACACCTGTCAGATTGGCTAAAATGACAGGAAAAGATAGTGACAGGTGTTGGAGGGAATGTGAGAAAACTGGGACAGTGATACATTGTTGGTGTTACTGTGAGCAGATCCAACCATTCTGGAGAGCAATTTGGAGCTATGCTCAAAAAAGTTATCAAATTGTGCATACCCTTTGACCCAGCAGTGTTTCTCTTGGGCTTATATCCCAAAGAGATCTTAAAGGAAGGAAAGGGCCCCACATGTGCAAGAAGGTTTGTGGCAGCCCTTTTTGTAGTGGCTAGAAACTGGAAACTGAATGGATGCCCATCAGTTGGAGAGTGGCTGAATAAATTGTGGTATATGAATGTTATAGAATATTATTGTTCTCTAAGAAACGACCCGCAGGATGATTTCAGAGAGGCCTGGAGAGACTTGCATGAGCTGATGCTAAGTGAAAGGAGATCATTATACACGGTAACAACAAGACTATATGATGATCAATTCTGATGGACATGGCTCTTTTCAACAATGAAATGCTTCAAACCAGTTCCATTTGGTCAGTAAAGAAGGCCATATACACCCAGAGAGAGGGATATGAAATGTGGACCACAACATAACATTTTCATGCTCTCTATTGATATTTGCTTGTATTGTGTTTCCTTTCTCGGATTTTTTTTTCTCGTATATACGATTTTTCTTGTACAACAAGATAAGTGGGAAAATATGTATAAGTGGGAAAATATTCGATTTGCCAAGTATTTTAACATAATTAGCATGTGGTAGGCTTCCTGCCATCTAGGAGAGGGGTGTGGACTGGGGGGAAAATTTGTAACAGAAAGCTTTGCAAGGGTCAAATGTTGAAAAATTACCCATACATATGTTTTGCAAATAAAAAGCTTTAATAAAAAAAATAAATAAATTCATCTGGTCTTGATGTTTTTTTTTCCTTATAAAGTCATTTATGACCTGTTCAATTATTTTTTTCTAAATATCTAAATAGAAATTCTATTTCTTCTTCTGTTAATCTAAGCAGTTTCTATTTTTTGTAAATATTCTTCAATTTCACTAAAATTGTTGAAATTTACTGGCAAATAATTGGCATAATTGCTTAAAGCTCATCTTCATTAGCAATATTGTCACCTTTCTCATTTTTGATACTTCAAGTTGATTTTCTTCTCTCCTTTTTGATCATATTAACCAATGGTTTATATACTACATACACACACACATATTTTATAAAACAAACCTCTAATTTATTTATTAATTCAATGGTTTTCTAACATTCAATTTTTATTAATCTCACCATTATTTTTTAGAATTTCCAATTTGATGTTAGTGATTTTTAATTTGTTCTTTTTCCTAGTTTTATAAAATTGCATACCCATTCATTGTTCTACTCTTTCTCTATTTTATTGATGTCAGCATCTACTTACTTATTGCTTTAGCTGCATCCCATAGGTTTTGAATAAACTGACTTTTATAAATAAATATGTATGTAAAAATACACATGAAAATTGAACAAATAAACTACATTGAAACTGTACTATTATTATAGATGGACCTGTTGTCCACAATTGTTCCAACATAGGATAATATTTTTAATAGGAATTGCCAACCAATTTTTGTAATCTTCAAACTACGTAGAACAAAAACTCTCAAAATATATAGAGCAAAATAAATAAAAACCTTATGGGTGTTAAATGAGGCTCATCCCATCCCAATTGTACTGTTCACTAAACAAATGCCCAGAAAAAAATGTTTTCAGTAAGCATATAGAAGATAACTTTCTATCTCAATATTTTGATTAAATTACAAAACTCAATTGTTTTATCCATCTGTGAACAGTCTACAGAATATTAAACACTAAAGAATAAGAGCAAGATATTCCTGTGTCCCAGGATCATATCTATCTTAATGTCATCCAAAAAAATCAGAAGAAAAAAACAATAATTTTAAACTTTCATTTCAAATAATGACAATGAGCAATAAAGAGAGAAACAGATAGCCCTTTGAGAAAAAACTTCCCTTTATATACTCAATTTATTTTTTCCTTTAGGAATAAAAGAAAAATTATTCTCATCGGATAGAATCCATACCTTTTTTTTTTAAAGTAGCCTAAAGATTTTCCTGTCATTCCTCAAGATTAGGTCATAAGTAATGTTTGCTAAAAGAAAAAAAAAAACTTGGAAGAGAACCACAGGTCAGAAGACAGTTCCATCTCTGCTTGTACCATGAGCTTGGCAAAGAAAGTGACCATATAAATGTCAAGCAAAAGGATATGGAAAAATAGCAACAACAAATCCACTGATAAGAACGCTATTCTTCCAAAAATCAATCTGTCAACATGCTGCTAAATAGCAGCCTCTGGGGAAAATTACCAAGTGTGATAGGTTGATTTTTGCACTCCAAGATGCTGCTAGCTGATAATGCTACAGATGCTCTCTTGCTATAAAGTTCCAGCATTCAAAAGCTTCACATATTTATACACAGAATCACAAAATGTTAAGAGCCAAAAAGGGCAGTAGCAACAATTCATATTTATATAGTGTTTTGAAGTTTACCACATGCTTTGCTCAGAACAACCCTACATGTGTAAAATATTATTCCCATTTTATGGTTGAGAAAACTCAAGGTCAAAAAGGTGACTTTAAAAGCAATCTAAATCTCTCTCTCTCTTTTTTAATAAATGAGGAAACTAAGGCTTCATCATGTGAAAACCAACTTACCCCTTCCCAGATCACTCCACTATTAGTGTGAAAACAAAATCTGAACTGTAGATGTTCATTACAATACTCTTTCCATTAGACTGGCAATATCAATCTCAAATAAAAATGAAGCTCAGAATCCCAGCCAGCTACATAGTGACTTAGTTTTAAAATGTAATGTTATTTATGTTTATGACATTTTTATTTATTTTGTTAAATATGTTCCAGTTACATTTTAATCTGGCTGGAGTACTACAAATCACACATGATTTCAGATTGTGTGTTTGACACCTCCATGCAGGAGCATATATGTAGCTGATAAAAGCTCTGTCCTTGAAATGATCTTTGCAGATACCCTATCTCCCAAAATACAAAATCAACCATGAAATCTCAATCAGAGGAATCAATAGTCCTTCCTTTAATTCAAGTGCAACATACTCAACCCTCTACTAAATAAGTCTACAGAAGCTTTTAGTGTCTTAATCCAACTTCACTATAGGTTTTGCTAAGTGGGATTCATAGTAATTCTGAGTGTGAACCATAAGAACCCTTACTAATGAAGGCTTTCCCATATGGATTCAGCCACCAGAATATTTCAGCAAAGCAAATTGAAAAGAAAGACCGCCGGTGAACTAGGGGAAAAAAAAGTTGGGAAAAGCAAGAAAGAGAAAGCAAAAGACTCGGGGCAGGGGAAGACCAAGGGGGTTGTTAACAAGGAGATGGATGGTATATCAGATTTGGTTTTTCCAACTGTTTGTTACCATATTATGTACCAGGCACTGTGCTAAGTACTTTAACAAATATTTCAAGTTGATCCTCAACAATCTTGGGAGGTAGGTGCTATCACTATTTCCATTTTACAGTAGAGCTAACTAAAGCAGACAGAGGTTGAGTGAGCCCAGGTCTTTTTGACTCCAGATCTAGAGCTCTATCCATTGCTTCACCTAGCTACCAGTTGTAGTACCTTACACAGTCCTGTGAAGGCAGAAATCAACCTCTTCAGTTTATATTCCCTTACACATCAAGGAGGAAGGAGCTGAGCCAACAAAGAAATGAAGAGGGCTCTAGTAAATATCTGGTGATCAGAACCCCAGGGGCTTGACTAAATTGCATTTAGTTCCAGTTTCACCAAAGAAGGAAGAGAATGATAGGTACCCCAAAGTCACCCTGCATACTGCCATGCACTGAACTCTTGAATGGGCCTGGTGCCTGAGGCCCTCATCCATGACAAAGAAATAGATGGTACTGAGGCATCAGATATCTCAGCACTGATAATTAGGAGGGACTGAAATGCTGCATTTCTAAGGCAGTTTAGTTAAGCAGGGCAGAAAAGCAGTAAATTCTAGGTTGAGGAGACCTCCAAATCCAGACCCAGAGACGTGAATTCCACTCAGTAATGAAGAAAGGGCAAGGAGACAATTTGAGGACACAGGCTGTTGTTTGTACTTCATTCTTGAAGACGCTCCTGACATCAGGGAGGTGATTCCACGACAAGTGAGTTGGATTTAAGTGAGGCAGGGCTATGCAAGGTCACTCTGTCCTCCAGAGTCCTCTGGGTCCAGTGACAAATTATAGATCTGGACGACAGGAGATGGCCCCAGAGGCACAGGGAGACCTTTTTTAAGCTAAGATCTGTCCCATGTCTCAGGACACAAGTATGCCACCTATGGCTACATAAGAATTCAATTGATTGGGAAGAGATATTTTTCTTTGTTTTCTCAGCTAAGGAACCAAGTTCCTCCTTGACATCTAACAGCCTATTGTATTGGGTACATACACACTTTCTGAATTTCTACATCCGACATTTAAGAAATCATAGGTCTGAAGAAAAAGAGGAAAAAAAAAGGCAGTTTGCAAAAATATTACAATAAACTAGTTTTTTCATCAAGAATAGTGGAGCCACCACAGTTGAGTAGACCCTAAAGAGTTTACTGAGAAGTTAGAAATGGCACTAAAGAAAGCAAAGATGGGAAAATAAACTGGGGAATTGTATGTATGCTATAGAACACAGAGAAGCTTAAGGTAATAGGTGAGAGGGCACTGAGAGACCCATTTACAAGGTAATAATGATGATGAAAATAGCAGCTGATATTTATATGGTACTTTATGGTTTGTAAATCATTTTACAAATAATATCTCATTTGATACTCACAATAATCCTAATAAGTAGGTAATAGTAATATCCTCATTTTACATTTGAGTAAATTGAAGAAGACAAAAATTAAGTGATTTGCTTACAGGACTACTAATTATCTTAGGTCTTCCTAACCCCAGATCCTGCTGTATGACTTAGCTGATTTATAATCACCAGCATGTAAGATTTGTAAAGCACTGTACATATATTGGAAGAGAAAATTTCAAAGGCAAGGGGAAAATCTAGGATTTCAATGATTTGAAAAAAGGAAACATCACTGTCTACTTGTACACCTATTCACATCTATACAAAATCTTTTTTTTATGAGGGTCTTATTTATAGATGATTCGAGGGCATCCTCAATGAGGATGAAAACAAACAAGTATTTTTTTTCTCACAGGGGATTTATAATAATGAAATTACATCAAATAAGAATAAAAAGCAAAAAAAGATCCAGAGTTAAAGACCAACTAGCCCAAATGAAGAAATTGAAAGATAAATAAAATGGTTTGCCCATTGTCTCAATGGTAGAATTTAAACCCAGGTCCTACAACTGAAAATGAAAGCTTCTTTTCACTATATTATGTTACTTGCATTTTCTTTTGTTTTTACTTATACAGTATATGAATTATATAGTATTAAAATTTCAATAAATTTTCTTCCAAAATAATTTAATTTTGCATAAGTACAAATTTGTGGTTTATCTGTGGGGTTAAGTTGGCAGAAACAGAACAAGAACTACCAGATTCTAACTCCAGCTTGCTTCTAGGCAAATGATTTTTATCACTTTAGGCTTTGATAAGATAAGGAAACACTATACTCTCTGCTTCCTTTTTTAGATCTCAGGGACGTTGCTGCCAGCCTGAAGGACAGAAAATCTACTTGAAGCATCTTAAAGTAATGCCTGATCAACTTGTGCCATGTGTGGCAGTGTGGCCAAAAAGTCCCCCAAGAAACTTACAATAATGGAGTTGGTAATTAATGCTGCTAAGTCCGGTTCTTCTGATTATTCCCCCATTGTCCTCTTTTCCTGGCAAATGCAGAGTCACAAGTATGGGTGAAAGCTTCTATGGCATGCTGCTTATAGAACACAAATATTCTCAGGGATCCATAAGAAAAGAAGAAAAATAAAGTAGGTTCCAATACGGCTCATCAATAAAGCTAATTCAATGGATAGAAATCATTCTGAAAAATCATTGTCACCTTTTTTCTCCTTGTTTAAAAAAAAAAGGAAGGGAGGAAAGGTGGAAGAAGAGACAGAGAGAAAAGGAGAGAGAGAGAGAGTGCTGCAAATTGCTATTGGAAGAGTTTTATGTTTAAGGTACATTTTATGCACAGAACATTCAAGAGCAGCTCAAGGTTTTCCAGCAAATGCCTATTCATTAACACAGCAGGAGGCTGCAATACCATCTGGCGCCCCATGCCATGTCCAACTGAAGATACATTGCTGAGACTGAACTCCAAGTATCACACAAGCTTATTTTTGCACTTCTCCCTGTCCCGCCCCCTCCTCTTTTTAAAGAACACCACAAGGACACATATATGCCTGTGTGGGATATGCCAGTGAGGGCCTTAAAAGTAACAGGAAAGTCTGTTACACACACAAAATGAGATCAAGTGGGAGCCTAGCTTTAATGGAGACTGATTAAACAATTCCAACTCTGGCAACCACCAAGTTAATGAGCCTAGATAAAGAGAATTTAGGAACTCCAGAAAACTCCATAGGGGCTCACTTCATACACCACCCCTCTTATGGAGCAATTACAGCAACGTTTACAGTGGAAGCTGATCTGAGGCTTTGGATCTTCCTTTGGGGCATTTTCCTAGCATATTATTGCAGCAGAACCAGCAGACTTTTTAAAGGTCACATTCACTATGAGTTCCACAAGAGCTCTTCCCAGTTCTTTGGGGAGGCAAATATCCTAAATCATTGTCCATCTGAAATTCAGCTCATGAAAAAGACACCAATGAGGCAGACTCGTTTGAGGAATCACAGACATATAAAGTTGGAGGAGTCTTTAGAGCACTCCGTAGCATGACCTCCCCATTTTATAGATGACTAAAAGGGAGACTTCCAGCTCATTCCCAGTCAAGTTCACTTTCTACACCACTGCTACCAAAGTGACTACCCAGACAGAGAATTCCTTCACTCTTCTGAAAAATATGAGAATAGAAAATAAATCCTCTGGAGACAAAGATTGTTTTATTTTTTTCTTTGTACTCTCCCCAGTATTTAGCCCTAGCATCATGCCTGAGACACAGTAGAGACAGGAATTTGATTTGGGATTCTACAGGGATAAGGAATTCTCAGAAACTCCTTCCACCAAGGCAGATCAGCACTCTTCTGCAACAAAAAAAAAGTCCTAGAGAGTACCTAAGCACTAAAAAAGGTCCTTAAAAATTTCACTGAATTGAAATAAAGCCAGAGAGACCTCCTCTGAAAGAGAAAGTTCAGAAATTCTCCTATTGATCCTGATGAAGCACTTTAACACCAACCTTCCCAGAATTATTCTCAAAGGATCTTGAAGGCCTCTTCATTCTAACAAACTCATTATGAATAGGCAGGGGTCAACATAGTAGTTTCTAAAATGAGTCTTCGATCTCCTCAAATAGGAAAATTAAATAAAAGATTTCTAAGAGGGAGCACTAGGGGAAAGTGTGTATGGCTTTATTACCATAGCTTTTTAACTATTTGTCTAGGCTAGCTCACCAAATAAAAGGCAATATGTTTTTATTAGCTTGCCTATTTAAAAAAGGATTTGGAGGCAAGAGTCTGTTTGCTTTATGTTTCATCATAGTGCTCCTTTCTATGGTACAACTCTTCTTACATTCTCTTGGGTAACTTTAGTTCAGTGCATTACTATTTCACCAAAAAATCCAAAACAAAACAACTAATTCTCCAAAAAGATACACTCCTATTACTTATACCATTCTTCTGGTTTGCTGTTGCTCAATCATTTAAGTCTTTGTGACCCCATTTTGGGGTTTTATTGGCAGAAATACAGAAATGTATTCTCTACCTCATTTTTCAGATGAGGAAACTGAAGTAAAAAGGGCAAGGGGATAACCTGCTCAGGATCACACAGTTATGTCTGAGGACAGATTTGAACTGAGGAAGATGAGTCTTCTTGACTCCAGACCCAGTACTCTACTAACTGCTGCTAGTGACCTGGATCAAATCCTTGGATATACCAGGTCATAGTGTATTATAAAGAGAACTCTTTCTTGGGTCTGAAAACTGCTTCAAATTTCACTTCCAAACTCTGACTTGCCTATGTCAGCTTGGACAAGTCATTCCCAATGGCCTTGTTTTTTTTCTATCTGCAGAATGAGGAAACTGGAATAAATAGCCTTTGAAGTTTCTTCAGTGAAGAGCCTCCTGGACTCTTCAGTCTCCCTCAATCAGTCAATATGCATTTAATTAAGCACTTAATTAATGTGCCAAGCATTCTGCTAAGTTTGAGGAATACAAAGAAAGGAAAAAAAAATCCCATCCTAATGAGTAAGACAATAGCACAATAGTGTAACAACATTATTATAATGGTAATAGTATATTAATTATATATTAATATATTACTCTGAGGTAATCTCAGAAAGGAAGACATTATCAGGTGGGGAGCCTAGGAAAAAAAGTTTTACTGAAGGTAGGATTTGTGTTGAGTTTTGAAGGAAGTCAGAGAAGCTCAGAGGTAGAAGTGAGGAGGGAGAGCCTCTTAGGCATGAGTAACAATCAGTGAAAAAGCCAAGAAATGAAAGTGAATGATCAGGTGAGATGAACTCCAAGAGCAGTGTAGCTAGTTCACAAGGTGTGTGGAAGGGAGTTAAATATAAGAAGACTGGAAAGGTACAAAGGGGACCAGGTTATGAAGAGCTTTTAAGGCCAGACAATGGACTTTCTATTTGATCCCCAAAGTAATAGAGAACCACTGGAGTATGCTAAGAAGGGAAGTGACACACTTAGACCTGTACTTTAGAATAATCAATAGCAAAAAATAAAGAATGGATTGCAGTGGGAAGAGACTTGAAGTTGGGAGATTACTGAAAAGGCTCTTGTAACAGTCCTGGTGAGAAATGAGAAGAGCCTGAACTAGTTGTGGACATGCGAGTAAAACAAAATAATTTGTAAAGGTAAAGTGAGACAACATTGGATTTGATATATGGGCTAATAATGAAGAGTCTGCCCTGGAAAATAACAAGAAAGTTTGAAAGAAGAAAAGATTGGACATAATTCTATTTTGGACAGACATAATGAATTTAAGATACCCGTAGGATATTCATTTGGAGATGTCCAAAAAGCAGTTAGTGATGGGAGCTCTAGATCAGAAAAAAAGGTAGGGCTGAATATATAGATCTGGTAATAGAACAGAAAATATGATTGGATGCATGGGATCCAATTTATTAGAATGGAAATGATATCTATGGATCTATGGGAGTTGGTTAGAGCAGATTAATAAGTAGGAGAATATAAGTCAAAAAACAGAAAAGAGGAGAGAATCAGGCTCAGGATGGAGCCTTGGGAGATATGAAAAGTAAATGAGTATTAGATGAAATCAAGGAACCATTGGTAATTCCCTCTACAAAGCCAATCATGACAAATCTTGTCATTTCTACTTTCACAACATTTCTATTTTCTTTTTTTCTTTTTTTTTGGGGGGGGGCTGGGGCAATTGGGGTTAAGTGACTTGCCCAGGGTCACACAGCTAGGGAATGTTATGTGTCTGAGACCAGATTTGAACTCAGGTCTTCCTGACTTCAGGGCTGGTGCTCTATCCACTGCGCCACCTAGCTGCCCCACAACATTTCTAATATTCTTCTTCAACCACCATAGAAATGGAAATGAGGAGGAGGCCACCATTCTAGTTCAAGACCTCACCATCCTGGACTCCAGAAATAGCTTGATTGGCCTCCCTGCTTCTAGTCTTTCCCCTTTCCTTTCATCTTCCATAGAACTGCCAAATTGATATCCCTGAAGCAAAATTCAGACTGAGTCACTCTTCAAGAAATTTCAGTGGCTCCCTATAGACTCCTGCGGTAAAATACAACCCCCTTTGTTTGACTTTTAGAAATCTTCACAATTTATTGGCTCTACCTATTCTTACAGACTGGTTTCATACTGATCATCATCACATACACTATATCGTACATGCTGTACAAAGCATTCCATCATGTCTGAGACTTTGTGTGGCCTCTCTCTCTCAAGCCTGAAGTTTACATGCTCCTCACCTTCACCTCTAAAATTCACCTCCTAAAATTCCTTCACGGCTCATCTCAAGTTCCCAAATCTTTTTTGTTTTTGTTTTTTCATTTATTTCATACTTTATTGTTCCTAAGTAATATGGAAAAACAATTTTTAACATTCATTTTTAAAAATAAAAGTCCCACATCTTAATTGAGGCATTTTTTTTCAGAGCTGCCCATCTTATCTTTTCCTTTTTTTTTAACTGAAGTTTTTTATTTGCAAAACATATGCATGGGTAATTTTTCATCATTGACCCTTGCAAAGCTTTCTGTTACAAATTTTCCCCTCCTTCCCCCCACCTCTCCCCTAGATGGCAGGAAGTCTAATACATGTTAATTATATTAAAATACTTAACAAATCAAATGTGTATACATATTTATACAGTTATCTTGCTATGCAAGAAAAATCGGATCTATAAGAAAAAAAATCTGAGAAGAAAAATATAATGCAAGCAATCAATAGAGAGCATGAAAATGCTATGTTGCGGTCCATCCTCAGATCCCATAGGCCTCTCCCTGGGTGTATATGGCTTTCTTCATCACTGAACAACTGCAATTGGCTTGAAACATCTCATTGTTGAAGAGAACCATGTCAAACAGAACTCATCATCATATAGTCTTCTTGTGGCCGTGTACAATGATCTCCTGGTTCTGCTCATTTCACTTAGTATCAGTTCATGCAAGTCTCTCCAGGCCTCTCTGAAATCATCCTGCTGGTCGTTTCTTACAGAACAATAATATTACATGACATTCATATACCATAGTTTATTCAGCCATTCTCCAATTGATGGACATCCATTCATTTTCCAGTCTCTAGCCACTACAAAAAGAGCTGCCACAAACACTTTTGCACATGTGAGACCCTTTCCTTCCTTTAAGATAATTGAGGCATTTTTTTAACTCCCCAGTTGTTAGTACTCCTAAATTACTTTTAATCTACTTGGTCAAGACATACTCTTCCCCACCCCTTGCTTTATGTTTCCTTATTTTCCCTGAATAAAATAGAAAGTCCTTTACAAAGGGTCCATCTTCATTTTTACCTTCACATCTCCAGAATGTACCAGTACCTTGCACATGAGAAAAAAATAAATGCTTACAGAATTTATGGAGTTCTATGATGGGATACAAGAGAGTTTTTGACCCAAAATAATATAGCATTGTGGCTAAAGTACTCAACTTGAAATCAAGAATGACCATGTTCAAATCTTGTCTCAAACATTTTAGTTACATAAATATGTACCAATCACTCCTAATAAGCAATTATTGAACATCTACCATACTTCAAGTACTGTGCTCTATGCTGGAAATATATAGGCAAAAGTGGAACCATACTTACCCTCAAGGAGGATTCTTTCTGAGAAGACAATCTATAGGAGAGGATAGAGGAATATATAAAACAAATAGAAGGTGTTTGGGTGGAGTAACTAGTAGCAAGGGAAGATAATCAGAGAGATGATATTTGAGCAGTTGCAAAGGAAACTAAGGATTCTAAAAGGCAGGGATGACAAAGAAGTATATTCTAAGCATAGGGAATAGTACAAAAGTAAGGGAGTTGAGTTGTGTTGCCATGTAGGAAGAACAGTAAAAAGGTCCAGTTTGACTGTACTATAGAGTATGGAAAAGAAAACGACATGTAATAAGGCTAAAAAGTAGTTTGGAGGCATGTTGTGAAGGGCTTGAAACTCAAACCAAGGAATAATACAGAGCCATTGCAGTATATTGAGGAGGGTGTTATTTGTCAGACCTGAGCTTCTAGGAATATCACTGGCAGCTGTATAAAGGATGGAGTGGAGAAGGGAAAGGCTTGAGGCAAGCAACCATTTAGGAGGGCAAGACAAGTCTAGATGAAAGGTGATAAGGGAAAGAAATTCACTTCCCCAAACCATTATTTCCCCTCAATGGGTGGCCCCCATCCCTGTTGCCTCCATGATTTTCTCATCACCTTTTGCTTCACTTTTCTCACTTTTCAACCTTGACTTTTAATTGAATTCTACACTATGTGATAACATCCAGAAGTTCTTTTCTGAACTGCCTTATTTCTATGGAGGTCATTGTCAATTCTTTAGTTAACCAGACCCATAACCTCAGTGTAATTTTCAATTATTAAGTCACTGTCCACGTGCAATGTTTCCACCATATTTTTTTTGCCACCTTAGTTCTCCCTTTTATCAGTTCTCATCTAGACTATTGCCTTGGACCCCTAAATGGTTGCTTAGTTACCCGGCTTCAAGTCTTTTATTTCTCTAATCCATCTTCCACATAGCAACTAGTGATACTCCTCAAAGTTCAGATCTGAGATGTAACACCCTTCTCAATAAATTGCACTTGCTCTCTATTACTCCTCAGTTTGTATTTCACAACACCCAATTTCTCAGTCTACTTACTCTTATAATGCACTCCTCCACTTTACTTCACCCACACATAGAGATAATTAATTATACCCTTAATTTTACTATACATTCCAGATGTTCAGCATCCATGATAAGAAACATCAAAATTGTTGTTGTTTACTCATTTAAGTCATGTCCATTTCTTTGTTGACCCCTTTTGAGGTTTTCTTAGAAAAGATACTAAAGTAGTTTGCCATTTTCTTCTCCAGTTAATTTTATAAATAAGGAACTGAAGCAGAGTCAAATGATTTTCCCAGAGTCACACAGTAAGTGTCTGAGGCTAGATTTGAATAGATTCTGTACTCTGTCCACTGCACTATCTAGCTGACATCTGATGTTGTATACCAAAATCCATTAATATAAGGTCAGAAGTTAAGCTAGAGTGAAAGATTATGATAAAGGAGGAAAAATTATTTGGGAGCAGGTAGGTAAGAACCATCAGGATGTAGACTGGGTGATTAACCTCTCTGAACCTCAGTTTCCCCATTTATAAAACATGGATAATACCAGCACAAGGATCTGTGCTTTAAGGACCAAAATACTATGAAGATCAAATAAGATGATTCTTTACACTTTTTAAAACTTAAATTACTAGATATTTTTGAACTATTATAACTGAGATTTCATATAAATAGAAGGTCATTTATTAAAACTATCAAGGAAAGATGGAAGACCAAAAAATTCACATTTTTTATTTGTTGAGTTGTTTTTCATTGTGTCTGACTTTTTATAAATCCATTTAAGTTTTCTAGATAAAGATGCTAGAATGATTTGCCATTTCTTTCTCCAGCCCATTTTACTGACAAAGCAAACAGGGCTAAGTGACATGCTAAGAGTCAGATTTGATGGAGGAAGATGAGCCTTTCTGACTGCAGACTCAGCTAATTGCCCCAGTTACATTTCATAAAGAAGGAATAATTTAATAATTGAAAAATGAAAAAATTAAGCAATCATCCACTAGGACTATAATAAAATATATATGAAAGAGTCCCACAAAAAAAAGAAATCTGAGCAAGACCTCCTAAATCATGTCTATAAAATGCATATGGAAAAGTCACCAGTGTGTTATGATTGTGAAAAAATAGAAACATTAACCTAATCAGAGAAAAGAACTCTGCTTCTGATGTCTATGCCTCATATGGCTATGGGCTAAGAAATTAGCCTTACTGGGCCTCAGGTTCCCCATATATAAAAAGAAAGGACTAGAATAGATGGTCTACACATTTTCCTATATCTCAGGATCTGAAATTCTAACCAATCTTTGTAGCATTCTCTTGTATTTGTCTCCTTCATGTGCCCTAAAAATTCTTTAAATCTATAATCCTAAAGGTTGTCATTGAAAGGGAGAAACATGCTGAGACAAGGAAAGAACAGATATTTTTAGGAGGAGCAACCATTTAAGTACTTACAATTCTTAGAACATTAAGAAATGATTTCTGAAAGGATGTTGGAGATCACATTTAATGGAATTCAGAAATCATATCCTTAAAGGATCATAAGGAAAACAAAGAAGAAAAATGTCAATCAGTACAGAGGAAGTAAAGCAGATGACCACTGCTGGGAAGAAAATGCTAAGAGCAAATGGGAAAGCAATGTCAGCAATGGCTAATAAAAATGATTAGCTAAATTACAAGGATAATGGATGAGATAAAGGAACATAAAATTTTTACAAAATGAACAAGATTTTCAGGTTTTGTCAGATTTCAATTTTTTTTCTTTTAGAAAAAAGTAAATTGGACACCATCCCTCCAACTGTCCTTTCCCAATTTAAAATAATCATTCTATCAATTGTATATACCCTTCTTTCTCCAATTCATTCAATTCCCTTCTATTAATGATGGGTATGATGGAAAATGCAGTGGCCTTGGTTTTACAGAACATGAGTTCAATCTTGCCTGTGATGCTTATTTACTAAATGTAAGAACTCTTGGGAAAATCACAAACTTCCTGGGTCTCAATTTCTTCCCTTACCTGTAAAAGGAGAAGAGTTAGAAGATATGGCTCCAAATTACCTTCAGCTTTAAATCAATGATTCCATGATCCCTTATTTTGACAAAAATAGGACAAATTTCTTCAATGAGAAAATATATCTATACATGCACATATGTGTGGGGGTGTGTGTGTATACGTATATATGTAGGTGTGTGTAGGACTTTAAAGCTCACAAAACACTTTACGTGTTTAATTTAATCCTCAAAACAATCCTATGAAGTGAGTGTTACTATTACCATCCATTTTAAAGATGAGGAAACTAAGGTTGAAAGTTTAAAATATTTACCCAGGATTACATGGCTAGTAAGGCTAGTAAGACTTGAACTCAAGCCTTTCTAAGTCCAAATCTACCATACTATCCACTGAATCAGTCAATTAGGACAATCTATTTACTTCTTGGTTACAATAAGGGGCATGATTTATTGGTAGGAGGGGAAAGGGTGAGTTGCTGGGAAATGACAGATTTCTTAAAAACATTAATACAACATTTATTAGAATGATGTAAAATTAACAAACTTAAAAAATGTGAAAAATAATTATGAAAAGAAATGTAAAGTCCTTGCCTTATGTTTAGAAAAAAGTGACTAGTTAGTCCATAAACCTTCCCCAAGTGCCTACTATGTGCCAGACACTATGCAAAGTAAAGGGGTGTTAAAAAAGCACAAGACAATCCCTGCTCTCAAGGAGCTCAAAGTCTAACAGACAAGCAACATACAAGCAATTATGTTCATTCAAACAAACTACAAACAGGCTCAATTGGAAGTGGTAACAGAGTGAAGCTACTAAAATTAAGGGGGATGGGAATAGATTTGGGGAGCCAAGAGAAGAGGAGAAAAGTCAGCAAAAATTTCTTAAACTGGAAGGAAGATGGAATGTTTTTGTTCAAGAAACAGCAAGGAGGGTGGTGTCACTAGGTCCAAGAGTACATAGGAGCAGATATGAGGCATAAAGAGATGGAAAAATAGAGGGAAGACAGGTCTTTAAAAACCAAATAGAATATTTTACATTTGATCCCAGAGGAGATTGGGAACAACTGGATTGTATTAGAAAGGAGGGGAAAGAGTGACATAACCAGAAGGGGTGTCCCTCCCCTCTTCTAAGAGTTTAATATTTACATTATGATTGTTGCTGACATTTATATTATTGTGCTTTGAGGTCTAGAGAGTTATTTTCAAAAGAAAAATAAGTTTTTCCTTCCTTCTTTCCTTTTTTTGCCTTTAGATCTCTAACACATAGTAAGAACATGTTTTAAACATGTTTTTATTCAGTTGTGTCCCCCTCTTTTTGACCCCATGTGGAGTTTTTGTGGCAATTTCTTTCTCCAGTTCATTTTACAGATGAGAAACTGAGGCAAATAGGGTTAAATGTCTTGCCCAGGGACATACAGCTATTAAGTATCTGAAGCCACATTTGAACTGAGGTAGATGACTCCCTGACTCCAAACCCAGTACTCTATCCATTGGACCACCTAGCTATCCCATCTTGTACATAATAAGTACTAAATAAAATGTGTCTGTTGAGTTGAATTCATATAGCAACCCTCTGAAACACTACAGACATCCCTTGCCATCTCAGAGACTTGGAAACAGTTTCATATAAAAGGTTATGTATGTGACTTGTGAGGGGTTACACAGTATCTGAGGCAGGATTCATAATCGGGTCTTTCTGATGCCATATAAAGCATTCCAACCAGTGTGTCATTTCTCTTTCTTTTTTTAACTTCCCCCATCCTCATTTTCTAGTTTCCTTAAAAAGCAGGGAAATGGGAAATCACTGTTGCCTAAGTAAAGAAGCAGTGACAATGCTTGGTCACAAAATTACTCATTTTAACTACAACAAAGAAAACTAATTTTGAAAATACAGATAGTGTGTTAAATTCCCCCCAAAATCTTTTCCAACAAAAACACAAACTAACAGCTAGATTATACAGGATAAAAAATGAAAATGACAACTCTCACTGAAATAAATGAGTAGGTTTGAAGTCCTCTTTCCTCCATTACTGGGGTCTGCAACTCAAAACACTCACTGCATGCTAACCTGCCATATGTTTGACATCAATTACTACTTCACTCTTTCTATTATTTAAGCACTGACTTGCTAAACATTTCTGTCTTTATTAAACTGATATATTGATATGCTCCTGGAGTGTTTATCATCACAGTAACCAAACATTTGGCCAGCTACTCCTAGTAGTAATGATAGTGTGAGTACAAGTTATACACACATACATAATCATTTTTTTCTCTTTCTTGTTCTGAGATTACACTAATACAGCTGGGAAGCTCCCCAGGAGTCAAGGAAGCCCTCTAAAATGTGGGGGAGGATCCTTTATGGAAGACTGATGGTAAGATATGGATGATATCACATTATATGAGAATATGTATCTAATTTTCTCTTGCCTTTAGGAGACTGTAATCACACCTTCTGGTGGTACAGCTTCTATTCATTCAGTAACTCTGGGAGATGCCAAAAGTCATCTTCTGAATTAATGGACTTCTCTGAGTATATTATTCTATGATCCAAACTGTAGCCATTCAACATCTTAATTACTTATATACCTGCAGACAAGATCACTATGCAGATCAGAAAACAGTCTCCAAAAGCAGCAAGATACAACACAACACTGAATTTGTAGTCAAAGGACCCAGGTAAATATTCTTTCCTATGCAATCTTGAGTCAGTTACTTTAATCACTCTAGGTCTTCATTTTTTCATTTAAACAAGTAACTAAATTAGATAATTTCTGATGTACCTTCAAGTTTTAAATTCTGTAATCCTATTATGATGATAACCCATTGATATGAAAATAAATTACTGCGGTATTAATGCTTCAAAATTAAATGCCATTATAAACTCCTGAGCAACCACTTTTTATTTAGCTTTCTAGCAGATCAGACTCAGATTTTCAATATCTATCTATGCCTGCCCTGACTTTAGAATAACTTAATTTTCCATGTCATTTTCTATATTTCAAATAAATTCTAAAAGCAGAACCAAGTCACATCATGAATATTACTGGCCATTTTCTTAGGTATAGGAGTAATAAATGTCATGTGTCAGTTACTACTAAGATCAAAGTTGCCACAAATTAGTAAGGCATGCCCAGACTTCACAGGATTCCAACATGATAGGAATCATTTTCTTCATTAAGCTAGATCTCATCTGACAAGTTTTTGAAGAGTCTTGGTGACATAGATATTCTCACAGTGGAGAATAAAAACAAAACTGTATAAGACACTAAAAGTTTTTTTTTTTAAAAGATTAATAAATAATCCAGTTCTCCTGTGGGCCGTAACTAGAAAAATACAGCTTCCTGTCTCAATCTACCATTGTTAAATGACTACAATAATGATAGTTAAAATGTCTCACATTCTACAAGGGTCCAAATTCTCCAAGTTGGAATTTAGACTGAACAAGAGACGAATAGGTTTGCTGTCGAAAAATCCAAAGAGAGTCAAGAACTCTAATGTATATTTGTTTCCAGTGAAAGTAATTTACTGTATTTTCTACTTCAACAGGCTACTAAATACACACTGACAAAAAGAGGACCATTTATTGAAGAAGGCTTTGATATATTATAATCAGCAATATCTATGTTTGATTTATTTAGAATGATAACTCACTTATCCATTAACCTATCTAATAAAAAAAATATAAAACGTGTGGAATACAGAGATTGGACTTGTGATTTTATTAAAGTATAGAAGCTCAAAGTAAAGAACTTTTTCTTATGAAAGCAGGTCTCTACCTTCTTTGAAGTTAATAGTTTGAAAGGGTTGCCTAGAACACTGAAGTGTTTAGAATGACACAAATAGTATGTTTCATAGGCAAGATTTGAATCCAGGTCTTCTTGACCTTTATGTTAGCTTACTAGGCAGAACTGCCTCTCAAATTTTAGAAAAAATAAACAAAAACAAACATGAAGCTGAGCATCCAAAATATTTCTTAAAAAGACTTTACTACAACTCATGCAATTCATAGGGAAACTCCTAGGATCTTGTATCCCACAAAATCCATTTACTCTTGTTTTTTAGATAGACACTAAATAGCTTAGTTGTTTGGTTTCTTAGTCCAGAGCAGAATCTTTCCTAGAGGTGTTTTTTATGTTTTTTTTTTTTTAAGGCTTAAATTAAAAAAAAAAGTAAAATACCTTTCAAAACAAAACAAAACAAATTTTATATATATATATTCCCCATACCAAATGTCAGTTATTACTATCACCATAGCACAATGCTGGTCACAAAGGCAGCCTGAAAGAGTACAAAATGATTCAATATAAATCTTATAAACACTTAATTTACACTATGAGAAAATACCAATGACTGAAGTATAATGGAAGGAGAACTTGGGAGCCCATAGACCTGGGTTCAAGTAATAAGGGTTTTCTAAACTTCTCTGAAATTATTTCTTCATCTTTCAAAATGGGATAATGGAAATATAATAGAATCTACAGCTCCCAGGATATTCTGAGAATCAAAGGAGAATTTAACACTAGTGTAAATGTCAGCTATTACAATCAGTTTCTCAAATACTCATCTTCTATCTCATTTTTCTCTCACTCTCTCCTGACATTCTATTCCCTTTGCTTTTGCCTGCATCTCTCTAGCATCATGGAATATTAAATTCTTGTTGAATGCTTGCTATTTGACATTTAGGTGTCATGCTTCTAATTCTATAGCCTGGAACAAGTATCTATTCAGTAAAAAAGCTAAAAAATTAAAAAGTCTTCAATGAAGAACATAAGTTCTGTATTTAAAGAATGACCAGGGGCAGCTAGGTGGCACAGTGGTTATAGCATCAGGCCTGAAGTCAGGAGGACCTGAGTTCAAATCTGGTTTCAGACACATTCCCTTGCTGTGTGACCATGGGCAAGTCACTTAACCCCAACTGCCTCAGGAAAAAAAAAAAAAGAATGACCATTGGGCTCTTCATAGCAAATGAACTAGATAGTAAAAGAAAGGGATTTGCAGTGGTTTGAAAATCATTTGTGAATTTTTTATTTAAATGAATTAACCTAACAGAGGAGCAGACCACAGGACAGCTACTCTCTATCATTCTGTGCTAAAAAAGGATAAGCAAAATGTCACCCCTATATTTTCTCAGGGGAGGAATGACATACAAGAAGAAATCATTTATCTTGTCTGCAGAACAAGAAACTAGATATTATTTACAAATTGATCCTCTATTTCCACGCACAAAATATGATCAAAAATTGAACTAAGGGAGTGGGATACAGAAAATACATAAATTTGATAGTAACAGTTGTTGAATGAATATCTGTTATATGATTAACATGGAACTTAGAAATGTGGTATCAGAAAAGGTAGAATATAAGTAGATAGTCTTTTTTTCAGAAGATTAAATAGAACAAAAGGTCAAGGATTTCAAGGGGATTAATGAAAAAAAAAAAGGCAGATGAAGGTGGCCTTGCTGTACCAGATCTAAAACTATATTATAAAGCAGCAGTCATCAAAACCGTTTGGTACTGGCTAAGAGATAGAGCAGTCGATCAGTGGCACAGGATAGGATATCAGGACAATCTAGGCAATAACCTTAACAATCTAGTATTCGATAAACCCAAAGACCCCAGCTTTTGGGATAAATACTCACTATTTGGCAAAAACTGCTGGGAAAATTGGAAACTAGTGTGGAAGAAATTAGGGCTTGACCCATACCTAACACCACATACCAAGATAAGATCTAAATGGGTTCATGATCTAGATATAAAGAGGGACTTTATAAGCAAGTTAGAGGAACGTAATATAGTTTATCTCTCAGATCTGTGGAGATGGAATAAATTTATGTCCAAAGAAGACCTGGAACTCCTAATTGAACACCAGATGGATAATTTTGATTACATTAAGTTAAAAAGTTTCTGTAGAAACAAAACAAATGCAGACAAGATTAGGAGGGAAGCATCAAATTAGGAAATCATCTTTACATTTAATGGTTCTGATAAAGGCCTCATTTCTAAAATATATAGAGAATTGTCTCATATTTATAAGAATTCAAGCCACTCTTCAATAGATAAGTGGTCAGGGGATATGAACAGACAATTTTCAGATGATGAAATTAAAACCACCTCTAGTCACATGAAAAGTTGCTCCAAATCACTATTGATCAGAGAAATGCAAATTAAGACAACTCTGAGGTACCACTACACACCTGTCAGATTGGCTAAAATGACAGGAAAAGATAACGATGAATGTTGGAGGGGATGTGGGAGGGCTGGGACACTAATACATTGTTGGTGGAACTGTGAACGGATCCAACCATTCTGGAGAGCAATTTGGAGCTATGCTCAAAAAGTTGTCAAACTCTGCATACCCTTTGACCCAGCAGTGTTTCTACTGGGCCTATATCCCAAAGAGATCTTAGAGGAGGGAAAGGGGCCCACATGTGCAAGAATGTTTGTGACAGCCCTCTTTGTAGTGGCTAGAAACTGGAAACTGAAGGGATGCCCATCAATTGGAGAGTGCCTGAATAAATTATGGTATATGAATGTTATGGAATATTATTGCTCTGTAAGAAACGACCAGCAGGACGATTTCAGAGAGGCCTGGAGGGACTTGCATGAACTGATGCTGAGTGAAACGAGCAGAACCAGGAGATCATCATACACAGCAACAACAGTATTACATGATGATCAATTCTGATGGACATGGGTCTCTGCAACAAAGAATTGTCTCAAACCAGTTCCAATTGTTCACTGAAGAAAACCATATACACCCAGAGAGAGGGAAATGAAATATGGACCACAAGGTAACATTTTCATGATCTCTATTGACATTTGCTTGCATTGTGTTGCCTTTCTCTGATTCTTTTTTTTTTCTTGTAGATAGGATTTTTCTTGCATAACTTCTCAAGCATGTCAACATTATTAACATGTAGTGGATTTCCTGCCATCTAGGGGAGGGGAGGGGACTGGGGGTAAAATTTGTAATGGAAAGCTTTGTAAATATCAATGTTGGGGAACTACCCATACATATGTTATACAAATAAAAAGCTTTAATAAAAAAAAAGATTAAATAAAAGTTTAAATAAGGAGGGACTGAAGATATATATTAAGACAGCAAAAATTCAAACCCTCTCCCACTATGATCCACCCCTTTCCAAAAAAAGTATGAATTACTTACCAAAAAATCTTGAGGAGAAAGCAGAATTTGACCACACAAGACTAGTCTTCCAATACTAGATATTCATGGACTACCTAAGTCCTAGACACAATACTTTTTCTTAGGATCTTGGAATAAAGGGAACCAATGATTTATCAAGAGGTCAATCACATACTGGAAACACAAAGAAAAAAGTGGATCAATATCAATCTTTAAGACAGAATGTATGGGAATTCTCTAATATGGTTGAGTTATAGAGAAGATGGAAATCTATACTGATGGGGATGGAGAGGGAGGTTTTTCTTGGGAGTTCTTTATAACAGTAAAATTACAGATGCAATCCCTATTTATATCAAATAGAAGTTGTCCAAAGCCTCATCCCTTTCCATCTTTCCATCTTCTTATCTATAACTCCCCTCTGCATACCCTACATAATAAAAACATGAATGTAGGCTAGGTTGGCGGAGAATAATATTGACTTTGTCTACTTGGATTATGCTTTTTATTGGACAAAATTAATTTAGGGGCTTCATGAAATTTGTTTCTTTTGAAATGGTTTCATTGGAAATGTTTTCCAGCATAAATGGTTTCCTTCAGAATCCCATTTTATTTTATTTTATCCATTTGAAAAACTGAGGGGTCCATAGGTTGTACCCCAAAACAGGAAAGGGGGCATGACACCTAAAAAAAGTTCAAGGACTTCTGCTGTCAATCTAAATTTCCAGAAAAATCATATATTGCCCAGTTCCATAATACCACCTTCCTTATCTTTCTTCTGTAACCAGTTTCTTTGGCAGGGTATCAGATCCTGGCTAACTTTCTTTTGTGTGTACCTGCATTATCTTAGCAGATAATTAAAATGGACCTCAGTTTCCTCATCTTCAAAATGATGTGCCCAACTTTAAGGATGTTTTCATTGCTATGATCTTTGGTTTGTATATGGTCCTTAGTTCCCTTACAGAGTATGCTCATTTCAATTATTTCTGAAGTTTCACTTCTTCATTCCAATAGCCATTTTTTGATTCCTCTGTCTCTCCATATATTCATTACCCCACACAAGGTTTATTTATGAGATACAACTTTGAGAAAAGAATCACAAAATAAGATAAAGTTTCTATGGGGCTTCTGTAAGGCTCTGAATATCTCAAGTCCCTTCCCCCAACTCCCAACTCATCTCCTCACATTGATTATATTCCTTCCACCTAGACCTGTGAAAAAAGGGGAGACAAAATTTCCTAGAATATAAAAAGGAGGGAAAAGCAACAAATTTTAAATTTTATTTTAAATGTATTAAATTTAATTAAAATTGTAAGTATTATTTTAATAAATGCCTATTTCAATACTAGAAAATTCTATTTTCATGGAATAAAGTTATTATTTGTGAAAAATTAAATAGTACTTCACAGTAAATGTTTAAAGCTTCCTATAAACAACCACACATTGGGGGAGCAATTTACAAACTCTGCTTGAGGTTTATGAATATATACAGTCTTAGTTCTGTCCCTTACTCTTTTTGTTCTAACAGCCTGTTTATCACATTTTCCTTGGCAGTCATATGATTGAATAGTCATTTTATCTCAAAGATTGCAAAACTATGTTTCAAAGTGATACATGAAGTCAAATATCAAAAAACCATAAAAACTGATATATATATGTACTCAGAGAAGATAAGTCAAAAAGAAAATTTTCATAATTTTGGCAGGATGGGACATTTCATTATTAAACTTACTACTGAAAAATCTCTGTCCCTACTGACAAAGTCCCAATGTGCCTTCTCACAAGTAATGGGTAGTCACAGGTAGCCTGTTGGCAATATGGGTATAAAACAGCTGCCACCTCCTTAAAACTAAATGTTTGTTACATGTGACAATTGGAGCAGGATGAAGGGCATAATGATAATCTGTTTTCAGTAAGTTAAAACTCCCTGGACCATAGTTTCTTCATCTTTAAAACTGGGATAACAGTACCTAGCTCAAACTGTTAGGAAAACCAAATGAAAATACATTCACATATCTTTTTCAAAGTTTAAAATATTATATAAATGTCTATTATTACTATCAGTTTGCATAAAATAGGGTCTCTTCTACATTTATCATAGCAATTGACATTTAGAAAAAAATATTGAAAAGTAAAATCATCCAAGCTTTCCGTAGTATAACTTTTAATGAAAGTGAATCTCATGGGACTTGGTGGCACAGTGAATAGAACACCAGCTCTGAAGTCAGGAGGACCCAAGTTCAAATCTGACCTCAGAAACTTAACATTTCCTTACTGTGTAACCCTGGGCAAGTCACTTAACCCCAATTGCCTCAGCAAAAAAAAAAAAAAAAGAAAGAAAGTGAAACTCATTTTGAGGACTCCATGTATAATAAGTTGAAATAACCAGTCAATCAGCAAGCATTATTGAGCACTTAATGTATACCAGGTGATGTCTTAAGTACTTGGAAGGGCAAAAACATAATTCCTGTCCTTAGAGAACTCGAAAACCCATCAAGTTTGTCAGGAAAGACAGAAATGCACAGTATTTGCATCAAAAAGGGGGGGGAGCCCTGAAAGAGCAGAGTATTCTTTTGAATTATAGACAGACTCGGAGCTGCAGAGAGGTTAGAAAGACACATGTTGATGGCAGACAGACATAGCACACTGTGCCAGTGCCTGACTGCTTGGTGATGGCTTGTATGTCAAACCTACACATTAAAGTGTTGATATATAGAGGGAGGTGCAAATATTTTACTAAAATAACAACACGAGGATGGCAGACATATATTCACCTATTCCAGAACACAAGTCACTGCATTTGTGTTAATAGGGGCTAGAAATAGTACTTTAAGGCTCCCCATAGCAGCCTACTACCTGCAGCTACCATGCCTGGCTACCATTTAAGAAGACTGAACCAATTTCTCTCTCAGTCAGCAATAAGCCAATTTCAGGGACATCACACTGTTTTAAGTTGGCATTGTTCAGTAGGACATGAAATGAAGTTCTATTCCCATTAAACGTGTGTGTGTCTGTGTGTGTGTGTGCGCACACTAAGGATGGAGTTAATGATGTATGTTTGCATCATCTTGACCAAAATCCTATCTCTGGAGCAGAGCCAGGAGAATATTATACACATATTTTATACAGTAACAGTTGTTACATTGTGTGATGATCTACTATGATTGACTTGGCTCTCCTCAGCTATACAGTGATCCAAGACAATTCTAAAGAATTTATGATTAAAAAATGCTATCTACCTCGAGAGAAAGAACCGTAGAATCTGAACAGAGATTGAAGCATATTATTTTCACTTTTTTTGTTGTAGTTTTTGAGGCTTTTCCCTTTTGTTCCGTTTCTTCTTTCACAATATGACTAATGTGAAGATATGTTTATATGACTTCACATATATAACCTATATCAGATTGCTTGCTATCTTTGGATGGGTGAATAGGAAGGAGAAAAAAATGTGAAACAACTCAAAATTTTATAAAAATGAATGTTGAAAACTATCTTTATTGTAATTGGGGGAAAAATACTCTTTGCCAAAAAAAAAATCTACCTCTACAGATATTCTAAATTTCCTTTGAAGTTCAAAAGGAGATACTTCCTGTTTTTAAGATTTCCTCCTGCAGGGTGATTCCAAGGGTGAAATCTTTAGAGGATGCATAGATAAAAGATATTATTTTCTAACAGTAAGATGAATGCTTTTATTCACATCAGACCATTGGAATGGACTCTCTCCCTCTCCTCCCTCTCTCTCTCTCTCTCTCTCTCTCTCTCTCTCTCTCTCTCTCTCGTGTGTGTGTATGTGTGTGTGTGTGTATGTTTAAATACTTTTGACACTGTTAGATCATGAAGTCTGTTCAAAGGCCCAAAGGTCCCTCACAAGAGGCATGGTAATCATGATGTTTCATTCTTTTGGGTTAATATCTCTTAATTTCCAAATCCCAAAACTTGGGTTCAAATCTTTGATATCTTCTTTTAGTATTTGTATGATCTTGGAGAAACGATTTACTCTCTCTGGACCTTGGTTTCCTCCTCTGTAAAATAATAGGGAGGGATAATACTGAAGCTCTAAGGTTGCTGTCACCTTTAAACCTAACTGAAACCTCAAGAGGTAAATCTCTGATGAGGAAAGGGGCAATACTTTCTATTACATTTTTGTGGCAAAACTGAAAATGAGTGGGTGCCTGGCAAACTACAACTACCCCAAATAGGCTAAAAATCATGCATCTGTGACAATTCACAAGCTTAAATAAAGTAAAATCATGAAGGTGCATTTGTTCCTGGAAAGAGGTACAGCAGAGGTTGTATGCAACTACAGAATCATAGATCAAGAATGAAAAGGAATCTTAAAGATTATACAATCCTATTCCCTCATTTTTGCATGTGAGGAAATAAGAGGTCTACTCTTGCAAACTGAACTGCCTTATAAGCATTCACAGGTTATTAAACACATGTTAAATCAGGCAGAGGTACTGCTCTGAACGCCTTTCTCCCTACAAGAATTTGAACCAAGTCATTTCTACAGTCTCCAAATAAGGCCAAAATAGCAGTCTCTCCACTCTTTTCCTTTTTGTTTAGTTGAGTCTTATTTGGACCCTCTTGGGCCATCTTACAACTCCTAGAGGGAGTGAGGAAACTTATTGAGAGGGAGATACAAAAGGTACATGCTTTGACAGTTAGGTAAGTAGCACTTATCAGCTAAAGTTCATAAATCTTTATCCACTCAAGGTTCTTAAGGGCTAGGCTTTTGTGTATGCTTGGCAGGTATTCTGGGCACCATGCCTGGCTGGGGTTAATATCTGTTTATAACAGTAGTCGTATGCCCTAGTAGATCCTACTCAGATGTCTCTTGCAGAATAGTTTATCAGTCCTCAAATCACAGGAACAAGAAGGAAGGAGGGGGAAAAACCTCCTCCTTAAGAACTTTATCTACTCCAAACAAGGTACATTTCTATTAAACACAAGAGGTCTTTTGTGAGCTTGCCAGAACTTTGTTTCTCTGTTTGGGGAAACCCAAATGCTTTTAAAGATAGTCTCTGGAGAATGCAGTCTTAAAATAACTAGAAAGGAGGGCCTATCATTTGAATACTCCAGAGGCATTTATCTGAAAGAGTATTATCTTGCTTGTTAGGAACCAAATCCATCAATTATTAGTTCAGTAGGAGTTAAAGTCACATTTGGCAAGGACAGAACATCTATATAAAACAGTTCCCAGTTCCAAGAATCAGAAGTCATTAACTAAAGCTTTCACTACTCTTAATGTATTTCTCTCTAGCAAAATACACACATACATTAATATATGCATGTTAAAAGTAATAGACTTGGAGTTAGCCTGGGTTCAAATCCTACCCCAAAATAAATAGTCTAAGAATTTTGCTGTGTGATAAAGGACTACTCAGAGTCTTGAGTTTCCTCATCTGTAAAATGGGGAAAATAATATTCTATCAATCCAGGGATGTTGTGAGAAAAATGCCTTGTAAACCTAAAAGCACTATACCTTCAACAGATAAATCTTACTTTCCCTTTTAGACAGCTAGATGGTGCAGTAGATAGGAATGCCAACCTTGGAAACAATAAAATTCATCTTCCTAATTTCAAATCTGGCCTCAGACATCTCCTAACTGTATGACTCTGCCTCAGTTTCTTAGCTGTAAAATAAGGAAATGGAAAACTACTCCACTATCTTTGCCATGAAAACTTCAAATGGGATCATGAAGAGTCAGATACAAGTGAAAAACTGGACAAAGTTCCCATTTATATGCTACATTTGAAATTATTATTCTATTCAATAAGTAAAATATCTTAAAAATAGATTTTCTTGAATAGCAATTCTAGCCAGTCCAATTATAAACCTCTTGCCTCAAGAACATCTAGATTATTTCTGGTGATTTCACCTGAAAAACAAAACAAACAATCCATTCCCTTGGCTACATAATCACAAGAAAGAAAGCATTTCAAAGTTGCAATTAATATCCATTTCAAGGAACTCCAGATTCAAAACTCTCTTTAGGAAACCCATCATCAAAGGAAGAGACTGGTGGGGGTACAGGGGTGGAGGGGTAAAGGGTTAGACCTTTTGTATTTAAAAAAAAGTGATATTGCTGAATGCCTTCCAAAAAGGATAGTAGATCATTTTTAATTTCTAATTTCTACAGAATTTACTGGCAGAAAATCTTAGCAGTAGGAGGGATGGAGGGCGAGAAACAGAAGGAAGAGGGAGAGAAGGGAGGGATGATTCATCTTTTGAATCATCTAAGCCACAATGACCATCTATCTTATTCTTAAATATATCAACCACCCTCATTTGAAATGTGCCTCAGAGTCAAATAGCCTTTTCTTTAAGTAATTTTTTAAAAAGCTTAACCTAAACTCATTTCCTTTCATTTAATTCTCAGAATGTATGGAGCAGTTTGTCTAGAGATCTTTAGAATTAGAGTATACAAGCAAACTATCTATTATCATTTAGGAATTAATGTGCTCAGAGATAGAAGGAAAGACCAGAGCTCTGGACCCTTTCTAGCCCAGTGCAATAATGCCAAAATTGACAGGAGTCAGTATGAGGATTGAAAAAAAGATTCAAAAATGAATAAAAGCTCATTTGAGTCCTCATGCTTCCTAATAGGACATAAAACCATGGTAGGAAGGGGTGGCAATAAGTATTTCTTAAACACCAGGCACTGTGCAAAATATTTTTCAAATATGGTTTTGTTTGTTCAGTATAAATCAGGAAGCTATCTTTTACCTTAGGTAGCTTTGAAGACCAAAGTAGTAATGAAAATGCTAAAATATCAGATAGAAAATAAACAAATGAAGAAAAGTTGCATCACCCAAATGAGTCCAATTGCCAAGTTAAATGCTGGCAGCCATTTCTTTGCACTTAGAGAACAAAGCAAAGCATGATTTAATATTTAAGAAAATTATCCCCATTAGCCCACACCCATGTGCCTGGGGCCTACATAATGCCTCAAACTTTGTAATACTTTGGACTCTTCAAAGTGTTTCCATAAATACTTTTTCATTTAATCTTCATGAAATGTGCTGATTTATTAAAAATCTGTCCTTTTTAGTGAGTTCTGTGGGTGTTTGGAATCAGGTATACTCATGATGACTAAAGGATGGGTGATGGAAGACCTATGAAATCCTATGAGATTTAGGGGGTTACTAAAATATTTTGAATTTATTGAACTTATATACTTCATCACTCCCCCAACACTTTCAAAGTGAAATGCATTATATTTACAATCATACTAACAGTCCAAATTTAATTATAATTTCATTTTAAATCTTATATCATTTGTGTGTATGTAATGCATATCTACATATATAGGGGCTATATATACACACACACATATTGCTTCAGTATGGCATTCTGCATACACCAGAAATTTAATATGTCAATCAGAATTTTTTTTAAAATAACCTTTTCTTTTAGGTTAAAGCATGGTATAACTCTAGCTCATAATAAAGCTTGACCCTTTTCCTGGGAAGATCTTTTCAATCATTTCTCTCATAGCTTTCTTTCCCTTTCTTTAAAACATTTTGGGGCAGACAGTCTCAAAGTAATTTTGAAAACTCACAGAATCATAGGTTTGATGCTCATCTGGCCCAATTCCTTCATTTTATAGATCAAGTAAATCAAGGCAAAGAAGAGATGAACTGACTTGCCCAAAATCATACTGATATTAAGTGGAAAGTAAGACTTGAACCTCCACTGTTTCCAAGGTATAAGAGATAAGCAAGGATCTGTGAAAAGAGGCATTTAGCAAATAGTTTCTCTTTAAGCCAAGCTTTACCTTTTCTCTCTTTTTAAGTAAGGAAAAAGAAAAAAAAAAAAAGTCCCTCAGAAATACTTAACCAGAAGGAAAAAAAAAAGTGACCTACTTAGAAAGCTGAGACTGCAGTGCCTACAATTAAGAACAACTATATGAGATTTTTTTCCTCATTCTCCCCACTCTGAACCAAATTGTGGCATTCAAAACATCTTTAAAAGATGAGGTATAACAAACTAATGCATATGGAAAGACCACTGCTCACAGAGCCCACTTGGGATGTGATTACACAGAAGCAGCAGTGTGCTCTAAGAATAAGGCTCTCAATTTTTTCTTTTTGGAAACCCCTCTGGCATCAGGAAATTGCCCCTTCTTCCATTCCCCAGAAAGAGTGCCTCTGAACTCTCTCAAAATCTACCATCCCTTGGTCCCAGATCAATAACTTATGGAACTTAATACCATTTCCACCATTCCCACACTCCCAACAATTGTAAATGATCAAGGAGAAGAGAGGAATGGCTCCTAAGTTTATTCCCTTTAAAGTGTGTGGTCCAAAGGAAAGATGTTTTAATCCTTGCTCAAAATGCCTAAAGCAAAGATTTAAAATGATTGTGAAAACACCCAGCAGTCCTCAGAGACAACTCACAACTGCTATGATTTACAGGCTAAGTTTAAGTCATTTGATCTTCCTATCAGATGGAACAATGCCCCTATGGTTTAAGTCAGAAGGTTCAGATCACTATGAATTAGGTATATAATTCAGTTTCTATTTAGGTTTTTTGCTCTGGGAGAAATTATAATCTAATTGTTTGGTTTGTTGTTTTTTTGTTTTGGTTTGGTTTTTTTACAAATATTGAGAAGCTTCCTCTGTCTCCAACTAATTACACAGATAATTTATGTCAAATTCAAAGATCAAGAACTCTTTTATGAGGCTGAAATAGCCTTTGTATTTTCCTCTACTGGACAACTCCGTTTTGTGTGTGTGTATGTCTGTGTGAGCATTTCCTTGTGATCAGCTCCAAGTTTTGCATGAAAATTTCTGAAGCCCTGTACTTTTCACCTTCACCTTTATTTCTACCTGGCTTCTTTATAACTCCTCTGAGGGGAGGTTCAAAGGCCAGACAGAGATGGCAACAATGAGAAGCTCAGGGGTAGATCGCTTGAGGGAATAGGTAAATAACTATGAATAGGTCTCCTTCGGTAACTTCTCAATTTTAACAAGCAAATCTCTATTAAATTCCTACTATGTAGAAGTTTCTCTGTTACATCTTGGCTCCATCAACAATTCCTCCCTCATTAGATCTACTTTTAAGTACTATAAGAACCTCTTAATTGGCCTACCTAACTCAGATGTGTTTTCCTCCTTCAATCCATCCTACAAACCTCTGCTGGACTGCTCTCTTCTTGTGGGTACAAGTCTAATCGTTTTATTTTACTTTAATCTAACACTTCTAGGCACAGAATGTGTTGACAGAACCCATTAAGGCTGAGGATTCTAGGATTCTGGAATGAGTCTCTGAAATAAACAAGAATCAAAAAAATATTGAGGGAAATATAGAAGTCGGTTTTCACAAAGAAAAATAACCATATGTAATAAATATTTTTGATACCTTTATAATTGTATATTGAATATTTACAGTAGAAAATAATGCTTTATGGCGGAGCCAAGATGGCGGAGTGAAAAGGTGACTCTCTTCGTCCTCCTCCGACCTTCTCTCAAATCAACAATAAAATAAGCCTCTGAACTGATCTTCAAGTCAATGAATCAGGAAATATTTGCATACTGCTTGCAGATATCTCTGAAAAACTTCAC
>JAJPUD010001386.1:0-78390 GCA_023553655.1 Myrmecobius fasciatus
AGAAGGGAAAGCAAATAGGGGAAATAGAGAGAAAGGGGGAGGAAGGGAAAGCAAGGGAGAAAAGGGGAGGAAGGAGGAGCAAGGTGGAAGAAGGGAGAGAAAAGAGAAGAAAGGGAAAGGAAGGAGAGGAGGTACAGCAAGCCTCTTCCTGCTCTTCCTCCATATCAATGACCTTGTGAATGTCGAAATATCCTAAGTTTTTTGGACTTCCCATTGGTACTTAGCAGTGTCTCTGGAACCATAGTGACTAATAACAGGAGTGATAAGACCCTATAAAGAACCCAAAAGAAAGCTTCATGAAAACTAAGGGGAACTCATGAGGTCCCTATGGAGGGGCACAAGGGCTCTGAGGACCAAGAGCTGTAAATTATCCTTTGTCACATGTGCTTTCTAAGCATAAGTCTACTTTTCCATGCACTTTGTACATATTTTGGAGAAGTGTGATGCTGATGGGGAGTGGGGGGCAGGAAATGGGCAGCATATTTTAAACCAACCATTATAACTAATGTTTGCTACAAATATTTGTTAAGGTATTGAACTGAGTTGGTTTCATCTAAAATGCTGATGGACACAGGGATGAGGGAAAATATGGTTTGACAGTGAAAAATAAAGATATAGTAAAGAATGATGATTACTGTCTTATTCTCAAATGGCAGAGTTTGGTTTGGAGAAAATCTTTGATGGAAATTATCTTTTCAATTGAACTTTGGAAATGTGTAGAGTATCCTAGAGTTCTTAAAAACAACCTTTTTGAAATGACTGTGAGAGCCAGCAGCCAATGGAATTGTGAGAGTGATTCCCTGGGAGGAACTTATTTTAGAGAAATGATCAGTGAAAGATTTAAGATGGCAGGATCCATTGAAAGTATCTGTTAGGGCCTGAGTCACAATGAAGTCTTGCCAAGTTCCAAAGACCAAGGATTACATAAAATCAGAGCTTAACAGGGATGTGGGAGATCATCTTGTTCAACCCCATGCATTCTTTTTAAATGAGGAAACTGAGACCTAAAGAGATGAAGGATGTTGTCAAAGGTCAAATATTTAATAAGTCACACATGTCTCATTTTTCTCTGAGTTGATTAATTATGAGTGGTTATAGATAATAGGATTTTCTTTTGTTCATTCATTCATTCTAAAAGTATTTATTAGGCAAGACCCTGTGCTAAGTTCTAGCAATATAGGGACAAATACAAAACTGTCTTAACCTTCAGAAAGCTTTCATTCTATCTAGTTCTTTTACAGAACACCTTTCTCAATCCTTTAGTTCTAATTCCTTCTTTCCTTTAATTGTCTCCTATTTATTTTGTATATAAATTCTTTTGTATATATTTGTTTGCATATTGTCTCCCCCATTAGATTGTAAGCTTCTTGAGGACAGGAATTGTCTTTTTACTCCAGTGCTTAGTATAGTACCTGGCATAGAGACTTTTTAAAAATGTTTGTTGAGTGACTGATTCTGTCTATATCATTTTATTAGGAACCACCAAAACTGTATATGTACATTTTGGTGGCTCATTTGTTTTTATTAAATTAATTACTTTATGGTGGGTTTTTTTAGCCACAAAATTTAATGATATTACTCATGTATTTTCCTGTCTTTATGGCTACAGAAATGTTTTTGAGAATTCTTTACTTGACCTAGATATATAAAGTCAGCCCCAGAAATTCTCATGTCTCTGGTTGGCCAAAGGAACTTCTTCCCTTTAGCTGCCAAAAAAAGTGAATATAAGTGCAAGTTACTAAATATAGTAAGCCAGGAAACAAATGTCCAGGTACCTTCTGAAGTAGTTAAATCTTAATGACATCTACTTTTTTGGCTTACCTGGGTATGTTTTCATACGAAAATAAATTTAGAGTTGAAAGAGATTTTAGAGGTTGTCTGATCTATCCTACTTCACTCCTGCCACTTTATAGAAGAAATTTATAGAATCATAAAGTATTGCCCAAGGCCAAAAGCTAATAAATATCAGAAGTTGTATTTTAACTCGGTTCTCCTGACTCCAAATCCAGTTCTCTCCCTCTTGCACCACACTGTCCCGTGGATAGTTTGCCAATTGTTTTGGATTTCACACTAGCCTATCCACCTGAGATGCCTATCCATGGCCAAGTCAAAATGGAACCTTGGTACAGAATAGAAAAGACCCTTTATCTCTGCTCCTGGTGGTTAACTGGTTTCTACTATTACCCAACTCTCTGTATTTATAAGCACCATTTTGCCACTATGTTTAGACAAAGATGGAACTTGCACATGGACCATTTCAGTCATGAGGTCTTGGCTACCTTTGTAAAATTTTCTCTCTTTGAAACAAAAGGGTTGTGCCATGAATATCACCATAGTGGGTAGAGTCTGACTAGATATCTATCACATGTGGTCAATATTCCACATACACTTACTGATGTTACCTTAAACATTTGTATCTTTTTTAAATAGAGAGAAAAACTCGAGTCCTGTCAACATCACCCTAGGACAACAGCTCTTTCTCTTCTCTAGAATGAAGTGACCTGAATTGTATGGTGGTTTGGAAGCAAGAACAGTCCTAGAATTTAATCTGTTGTGATTTGAGAAGATGGAAGGCTTTTGAGAGGGGAAATCTAATTACAATGGAAACACAATTGCATTTGCCCACCATTTCCTTCATTAGTCATTCTTTTTTATTGTGAAGATAAGTATATACAAGGAAGAGCAAAGGGAAACATACTAAGAACAGGAGGAAAATATATGGAATTAATGCAATGTAGTTTAATGAGAAATCTATCATATTAAAATCATATTTTTGTTTAATCTCCAAGTGAACCTATTGGATAAGTTCAGCGGGCTATATCACAACAGCCTTTCCCATTTGTTCCTGCTTTTGCTAATTCATCTACAATGTAATATTTCTTTTATGACTTAGGAACTTAGTTTTTTTTTCCTTCCATGATGTAGCTAGATATTTTATCGAATGTTCCATGAAACTCTGAATGTGGCTGCCTTCCTTCCATCCATATGCAAATTGACAAATGAAATAAATCAAGTTCTTATTCATTAAAATCACTGTAAATACTAATGGATAACTATTTACCTTTTTTTTTAGAGTTCTCCAAAAAAAATCCCCCTCAAAAAAAAAAGTACTTTATTTGGGAATGTGAGAATCAGCATGCAGTAATAGATAGACTTAAAGGCAAGAACTAAGTTCAAGTCCCATGTCGAACACATACTGGCCCTGTGATCCTGGGCAAGTCAGTTAATGTTTCAGTGCTCTAGATGTCCTTGATGTTACAGAGAAAATTCTCAACCTGCTTTAGTAGAATTTCTTTATCTGGGAATTCCCTATACCACTGAAATCACAAGACCCATCTCTGTCCCTGTGCCTTCTGGAGAGTGGAGAAGGAGCAAAATCTCAGAGGGTTTAGAACTCACAAATATTGGTGAGGAGGAAAAGATTTGTGGCTAAGACATGGCAAAACAAAATCTATGAAATATATCTAATTTTAAAAGCCTTGTAATATTTTTTCAGAACTTTGCATCCACCCAGTATGAGGAATTCCTGCATCTCACCTATATTCTCAGACGGGAAATACATTTTAAAAAAATAATATTTGCTGTGCCCAGATTTTAGTCAAACTAAGATCTTTTCTCATAGATGTGGATGGACCACAGAGAATAGCCAGTGTCTTTTAAATTATGATGTAGTGACAGGGTGAATCATGAGTCAGGAAAGGTTTGGGTTCAAAGCCAGATTCTGGCACTTAGTAGTTATGTGATCATAAGTAAGTCACCTAAGTTTACTGAACCAAGTTAGTTTTTGATAATCAAATAGATAATGTATGTAAATAGTTTTTTCCACTTAAATGAAATCTATTGTTATTAATCTGAAGATTGGCCCATGGGCATATAACAGACTCTGATAGTCATATGGGCACTTAGGATATGTAATAGATAGAGTGCTGGGTCTGGAGTCACAAAGATTCATCTTCATGAATTCAAATCTGATCTCAAATGCTTACTAGCTGTGTGACCTTGGGCTTTTGAGAGGAGAAATCTAATTACTTAACCCTGTTTGTCTCAGTTTCCTCATCTATAAAATAAACTAGGAGAGGAAACAACAAACCACTCCAGAATCTTTGCCAAGAAAACCCAAAATCAATTTGGGTCATTAAGGTCAGACAATTGAAAAATGATTGAAATTGATAATCTTGGAGCACCAATCAACACACATAACCAATTAGTGAATAAGCACTGATTAAGCATGGCTTATATATACCTTATGTATTAAAAGTAGAAGGGACCATGTAGTGCACCTGCCCCATTTAACAAATGGGGAAGTTGAGGATCACTGAAGACTTTGATTTAATAGAAGCTCCATTTGCATAGCTAAACTTGAGGGCAAATTTTATTACTCCCTTTTATGGATGAAAACATTGAAGCTCAGAAAGGTTAACTCATCCTTAATCACACAGCTAATCTGAATCAGAATTGGAATTTGAACCATGTCTCAGTTCCCTGCTCTTTCCTACCTTTCCGTGTACCTCCCAGCCCACAACCAGGGCATCTCTGGTTGCCTCTCTGACACATCTCTGTGTCAGAAGCTCATCTCTGACACAAAGGTCCCTTCTCTTCCTTAGCCCAATTTTGCTTGAGCTGACCCAGAGATACTTTGATTCCATTATCCTCCACAGTCTCTTCTGTGTTCTAGGTGCCCATCTTGCTTTTATTGGGAAGGACATGGTCCTGTACTTATTCCTGTGGCGATTCTCCTGTGGCTAGAGGGCAAAGGCAACCCCTGCCAACTATTTCTGAAGTTCATTTCAGTGATTGCTTAGCAATAGAATCATAACCAAGATTAAGGCAAGAAGACATTCATTTAGTATATGAGAGAGCTAGAATTTGAGAGTCCATTATGAGATCATCGTCTCCAAAATCCAGTAACATAACAGCAATAGATTTCCATTTCCCCTATATTTCTGGTGAAATATCATCTCATATTGTTTGCCGTGGTACAAAAGAATAGTAATGATAATTGAACATTCTCTTTTTACTCTGTGGGATCTAGTGTATGCTTATGGTCATTACTCTTAAAATGTCCTTCTGATACAGTTTCAATATCTGTGTCTGTCCAGAAAATCAACTCTAAAAATGGCACGCTTTTTCAAACCAATTTTATTCACATATTTAGTCGAGGTTTATAAGTGAGCTGGCTCAAGAGGAAGAAGCTGAGATATAGCAGTCCCATCACTTATCACTTTTGGAAAAAATGAATAGCAATTATAATAAAAATTATTATAACAATTACATGGAGATACAGAGAGCACTTCCAGGTTTTCAAATCACTTTATTGTATCATTTTATCCTCATAAACTTTGTAAGATAGGTGCTATTATTAACCCCATTTAGCAGAGGAAAACTCATGACTTACCCAGGATCAAACAGTTAGTAAATGTATGAGACAGATTTGAACTTGTATCTTCTTGATAACAAATTCAAAACTCTATGGACTTGTTCTGAGAGGGGTAGGGAGCCCCCAGGAGCAAATATAAAGACATTCTGAGTGTTACCTGGCTTAACTCAGAGTCTGGATTCCATCTTATTGGCAGGGGCTATTAGGCATAAACATGATGGCATATTTTGGAGCCATCTTGGCTAATGACAATAAGGGAAAGACAGGGAATTAATTAGAGTTCAGTTTTAGTTAATCCCTGGAGCATCAGTATACTGCCACCTTTATAGTCTCTTCTGCACAGGATTATTCTAAGACCCCATTAATATGCACCCAATTCATTCCAGCTTTGTTGAAGATGTTGAGCTAACTCTAAGCATACTTAAATACTCCCATGGGCCTTTGCTTTCGTTAATGTATGAAATCTTTGCAGTGGTACAGATTGTAACCACCAAACCCTTCTCCTTTTGTGTGATTGCCATCATTTCCACCCCACAAATCCTTTGTAAGCAATCTAGCCTGGAGCTTTTGAGCATCCCTCACCTGCTCAGGTGCCATCTAGAGAAACTTGTACCTTGGAGCCCTTCTTTCTTCATTAGCGTATCCCTCCCCAGGACCACCACAGTCTTGCTTCACCTCACTCTCACCTCTGTTCTCTCCAAATTCCACTTTCTCCTTGGCTGTCCCATTGCTTTGACTGGGTACTTTCCCTCCTCTACCCTGTGGTTTTCTGAGTACCACTATGTATGTTGTCTTTCTTTATTAGAATGGCAGCTCCTTGCAGGTAGGGATTTGCTTACTTGTATTTAGATCCCTGATGCTTAGCAGAGTGCCTGACACATACTTTCTCCATCCATCTCTCCCTCCATCCATTGATCCAATCGACCATTACACTGTCTCTCTTTACCACAGAACAGACTCACTTCCTTTGCTAACTGTACATTTCCTCAATGATTTCTTTCATGTGATTTCTTGCAATGTGACTCTTGGTTTATGATATGCTGAAGATTATTTGCACCTAACATGCAAATCTCCCTTGCCCTTGGGATCATTTTCCATCTTGATTCTTTAAAGTCCATGAGCTTCTTAGAGTCATCAGCCATCCCCAGGAATGGCCAGATGGCTGAAGAAAGGCCGTTATTTCAGATTCATCAATAGTATCATGAAATTCTTCAAATCCATTCTAACCTACATTCATTCTTCTCCCAAGGCAGTCATAGGGATAAAAGGGTGAATGATGGAATAGTGCTCATTCTCAAGACATTTATAGTCTTATAATAGAATGACATACACAAATAGCTGTGCTACAAGTTAAAATGTAGAAATTATTATATATGTTCAAAGGCTATTATTTCCCTCTCACCAAATGGAGAGAGACCTGTAGATGTAGAATCATACCAACTTCTGAATGTCCCTGAAATAACTATTGCTATATTTAACTTAAATATCCCATATCATGGTCCCCGGGGCATACCTAGCATGGAAAAATGGCAGTTTGCCTTGGACACCGACATACTGAGGGACTCATTTCCTCCCTATAGAGACTATATTCCTGCTAGTTCCTTTCCTCATACCAACTCGCACTGCCATTGGCCGTGGGCCACCATCACTTCAATCTCAATCCTTCCTGGATCCAGATGCCGGATAGAGCCTTTTCCAGTGTGATTGTGCCCATACAGCCTTTACTCCATACCCCTCCAATCATTTTTGTCCCAAGTAACCTTGATAAAAGCAAGAGGTTGTTTAGAATATTGACATTTGAACGATGAATGGTGAGAAAAAAAAATACTTCTATATTTCCTCTCCAGCAGCAGGGACTAATGGCTTATTTGTATCCAATATATTGTTCCCATTTAGTTTAACGATTTACCGTAAAGGAGTTAGTACCATGTTTGGTAAATATGTTTCTTTGTTTTTTTCCTCCCTGCCAAAGACAATTGACCAGAAATCCTAGATGTTTTGACATCCAATAAATGATGTCAAACCAGTTATAGAGCAGCAAGGTCTCAACAAAGCCCTCCCCTCCCCATGTACCGGTATATGATAGGTTTTTAATAAATGCTGCTAGGATTGAATTTTCATGGAAATATCGAGCTTGCAGAGAGCCCTCAACTATCCACCAGCCTGATGGAGATAAATGAAATTGGGCTGATTAAAATATGACAATTATTGTAACCAAGCTTGTAATGGAACAATGCAATCCATTCTCTAGAGACTTTTTAAAATAAAACCCCCTGAATTTTCGAATGGAGTCTCCTGTCTTCCTACCATCAGTGGTGGCTCAAAGATTTGGGGAGGCTCCCTTTGAAGATGAGTAGTTTTGTACTCCCAGTGCTGAATAGTCAGAAGAATGCAGTGAGACTAATTGCAGGCAATGTCTAATAAAAACAGAGAACAGATCCTAGATGGAGCCAGGGGTTGAGGGGGAAAGGGGGAGACTGAACTAAGTTCCAAGGTCAGACTGAGTCTCACTCCCTCAAATCCCAAAGGAGGAATGATCTGTTACTTCATGATGCTTTTGATGGAGACTGTTTTCCCTTAGACCTCTGGGATTCTCTTAATACTTTTGAAATTCAGTTCAACAAAGATGTACTCAATACCTACTGCGTGCCAGCTGAGATGGCTCGGCATTGTGGACAGAAAACTGGTTTCAAAGTCAGGAATGCCGGGTTACCTCTGACCCACACTGAAATTCAGGAAATTCTTTGCCAATAGTTTTCTTTTCTTTTTTCCTTCCTTTCTTTCTTCTGAGGCAAGAAGTTAAGTGATTTGTACAGCTAGGAAGTGTTAAGTGTCTGAGGTCAAATTTGAACTCAGATCCTCCTGACTTCAAGGCTGGTGCTCTATCTACTGCACTACCTAACTGCTCCTTGCCAACAGTTTTCAAGCATGTTTTTTTCTCACAGCATGGATATGTTCTTTTTCATAAGAAATCATTTCACACCAAACATTTAAATTCGCAACAAATATGAGCCTACAGGAGAACGAGGGCTTCCAAGAAGTAAAGGTAAGAAAGGAGAAAATCCCAGGTGTGAAATTCAGTAGGGAATTGGAAGCTGGAATAATCTATAAGGAAATCAACCAGTAGAGGAATTGCACTGCCTTAAAAAAAGAAAATGGCAGCTGCTCTGGGCTTAATCTCCATTAATAGACGCATTAAACCCCCTTTTGGCTTTAACTCAAATAAGGATATGAGAGTGAACCTGAACTGAATGGATTTACTTCGGCATGAAGGAAAGGCCTCTTGTTGTTCCTTTGCGAGCTGGGAAGGCTCAGGTCTCCTTTTTTGTGCCAAAGGCAGACTTTGCCTTTGTTCCTGCAGGCCCTTCTGAAAATAAACAAATTGGATAAATTACAGGATTATTTTATCAAAGGCAAAGTGATATTTCTTTGCATTTATATGAAGACTTGTTTGTTTTGACAGTTTGAATTAGTTGACCAGAAACCCGGGGACTAATGTTTTGGCTCAGGCAATGGTAAATATTATGGAGGGGTCACAAATGGGGCTAGAATACTTTCCTTTCAGATCTGTCAACCTTAACTATGTTTCTCTTTTTAAAACTTTAAAATGGAGCTGGGAAAGAAAGCAGTTGAGTAAATGATCTTTCTTTGCCCAAACTCTTAGTTCAAACCCACTTAAATAGAAGAGGCCATTTGGGAAGGAATATGTTTACTGAATGAAAGCTTTACTAAATTGTCACATGAGCATTTCTGGAAAGGCCTGAATTGAAAACCTACAACTTCTGGCTTTAGGTGCTCCAACCAACTACTGGGACATTCTTCTCCTGTCAGTGTCTATAAACTAATTATCACAGAATCAGAAAATTGGACAATTGGAAAGGACCTCAATACTTTAGGACAAACCCTGCTAGTTGAACAGCCTTTCCACCCATTAAATCCAAATTATACATGAAAGTAGTTGACTGTTACAACATCCCTAAGGAACAGTCATGAGGTCTCTGCTTAAGTCCTTCCAAGAAAAGAGACCCCATGAGCCCTAGAGGCAGCCTGCTCCACTTTGAGACAGCTTTCATTGTGAGGACGTTTTTTCCTGACATCAAACCCAAATCTGTCTTCCAAGTTTTTTCATTGGTTCTGTCCTTCAGGGCCAGAGAGAGCAGGTCTGTCTTATTCCACATGATGGCCTTTGGGATATTTGGAGGAAATGATTACATTTCATCCTTCTTCCCTAGTCTTTCCTTATCCAGTTAAACATGCCCAGTTCCTCTAAGCATTCCCCATGAGTCATGACTTCAATGTCATTCACAGTCCTGGTTGCCTTTTTATGGACATTCTCTGGCTTCTCAATCCCCTTCTTAAACCAGAGTGCTTAGAACAGAGCACAGCACTTTACATAAAGGCTGACAATGGCTCTCACCTCCCTATTCCCTGAAGCTCTGCCCCAATCAACAACGCCCAATACATGGGAACTGCTACATTACCCACATGACTTTTGTATATTAAAAAAAAACTTTATGAACAACTCCTATTCATCCATGACTTCTCCCAACCTTTACTCATCAGTTTGATTTTTTTTGTACTCAGATGCAAGCCTGTATATCTTTTATCTTAATATATTTATCCCAAGGAGCATTGTGGCAAAATGTACAGAGAGCTGGTTCTCAAGAAGGGAAAGTCCCACTTTCAAGGGTTAGTAGGTGTGACTGTGGGTAAGAGATGACCTTTCTCACATGCAGCTGTCCCTGGGACTCTACAAAGTGAAAATAAAGACCATCTATCATATATAAATTAAGAATAGAAGACCTAGCTTTAAATAAATTATCTAATATATATTCTGGAATAGAACCCAGTTCTCCTGGCTTCTAATTAGCAAAGTTCAAGAGCATTGAATTATGGGTAAGAAATGTTTATGAAAATCTCCGTATCTATAGGACTGAAGTGAAGCTTGGAAGAGGCAATACATGAAGCATAAAGGCTTTTTTGCATCGTTTGATTTTTAGTTTGAGTTAACTAAGTTTGAGGAAGGATTTTGTTTAATAGATTCTTTGGCATGTCATTGTGCATTAGTATTCAATTCTATAAATATTTATTAAAAGAGCCATCTTTGCTCAAGGTATAATTGCCTTTTTAATGGAAAATTTCATGGTATAACTAGAACCTAAAAAGGTTTATTTATGTTAAAGGTGCTTTAAAAAAAGATGTATATACCTACTCAATTCTGTCTGACCCACACTCCTGAGTCTGTTACTCCCAAAAGCCATTTTCTCTTCCCTTAAGAGAGGCAGCATGGTGGTTTGAGTGCTGGAGTTGGAGTAAGGGAGACTTGAGTTGGAAAACGACTACCAAAGCTTACTGTGTGATCCTGAACATTTCCCTTACTCTCTTTAAGTTTCAATTTCCACATCTGTAAAATGGGCATAATAACAGAGCCTTCCTCCCAGGGTTGCTATAAGAATCTAGTGAGGTGATATTTGTAAAATGCTTTACAAATGCTGAAATGCTAAAGAAATGTTCATGATTTCAGTGAATTTTGAAGAATGGATAATAAATTCTGATATCTCAGAGGTCTTCAATTCTTCATTTTGCTGATCAGAAAACTGACATCCAGGGAGGGTTAATGATTTGCCCAGTGTCATACAAGGAATAAATGAAATCAATATTCGAACCCAAGTCTTCTGACCTTAAATACAGCCTTCTTTTCACACAATCTTAACTATATCTATGTGTATAATGTATATATTATATATTCATATGTGTACATATATGTATGCACACATACAAGCATAAACATATATAGTATGTGTAGTATATGTATAGTATATGTAGGATATGTATAGTGTGTATAGTATATGTATGTGTGTATATATGTATGTATGTGTATATATAAAAATAAATACATTATATATGTGTGTATGTATATACACACATATATAATATATACACACACCCTCTATCTATATATAAATGTTATTGAATGGATAGAGTATCAGGCCTGAAGCGAGGAAGAATTCAAATTTAATCTCAAACACTTACTAACTGGGTGACCCTGAGCGAGTAACTCAACCCCATTGGCCACAGTTTTCTTATCTCTAAAATGGGCTGGAGAAGAAAATGGCAAACCTATCCAATGTTTTTGCCAAGAAAACCTCAAATTGGGGTCACAAATTCAGGTATTAATGAAATGATTGAGTAATAGCAATTTTAGCATATTAAAATTTACAAAAACAAATTATACCACTTGATTCTCACAATAACCCCATGCATCTAGTACTTTGCCAACCTTAAAATGATGTATAAGTTCTAGCTCTTTCTACTATCCCCACTTTACCAATGAGGAAACTGAGGTAGATGGAAGCTGTGACTCAAGTCTCTCACTTCAAACCTAGAACTGTCTACTGCAGAATGTCAAAGATTTGTCAACATTATAGGGACAATGGACAACTAGGTGGCACAGTGGATAGAGCACCAGCCCTGAAGTCAGGAGGACCTGAATTTAAATCTGGTCTCAGACACCTAATACTTTCTAGCTGTGTGACCCTGGGCAAGTCACTTAACCCCTATTGCCTTAAGAAAAAAAAAATTAAGGGGCAATATAAGCTATGGCTTAGAGGTGGGAAAGTGTGGGGCATATTCACGGTATAGGTATTAATTTCATTTGGCTTGAATACAAGATGCAAGTAGGAAGTCTAGTCAGTCAGAGTGACTACTTTGGAAAGGATTTTAATTATCAAATTTATTTGCACTTAAATCATAGGATTTTGTGGCAGAAGGGACCTTAAGGATTATCTAGTCTTAGAACTTAAACTTTTTCCACTCGTGACTCCTTTTTGCTGAGAAATTTTCATGTGACTATGGGCATATAGGTATATAAGACAGGTATACAAATCAAACATTTACTGATAAAAAAATCATAATTTCACAATCTCCACATTTAGTTACAAGACCCCATATGGGGTTGTGAACTGCAGTTTAAGAAGCTTGGGGTATAGACCAAATTAAGACCAAAAAAAGAGAAGATTGCCCAGGACCACCCAAATAGTAAATGACAGAGCTGAGATTTGAACCCCCGGCCCTTTGGCTCCAAACTCAATTTTCTGGCTATTATTCTACCCTTCTTCCTCCCTTTGATTCAGCAGACAATGATTTTTGGATAGGATTATTAGTGTATATAAAACTGGTTCAGAAATGATGCTTCGCGTTTTCCTATTTGATTCAAAATGCCCAACTCTCAGAAGCAGACATCTTGTCATAGCTCCCTTCCTCAAGAAGGGAAGCTTCTCCTGGGTAATAGTCATAATTGTCCAATTTTGCAAGCCTTTCTCTGCGGGTTTTCACAAAGGATTGAAAGCTTTTTTTTTCCTCCACACTCACAAGTAGACAGAAATCAGAAGAGCTTTGTTTGCTGCATGAAAGTTTCTTTATGAAAGGTTTTGAGGGAGAGTCCACGGGAGAGCTGATCAGAAAGGGCAGCTGAAGAAAGCATAGCAGCACATGGATGTGAGGGGAACACGGAAACAAAGATGTTATTCAACAGGATTAAAAAGAGGAGAAAAAGGAAGCAAATTTCAGCAAATAAGAAATAAAAGGAGCTGAAATCGATACAATCTCCTCAGTGTGGCCTTTAAAGCCCTTTGCAATCTGGCTCAGGTTTACCTTTCGATATTTATTTCACATGATTCCCTTTCATAAACTGGTCCAACCAACCTATCCTAATTATTTTTCCTCTTGCATAATTTTCCATCTTTGCCCATGTGCCTTTGTATGCCTACAATGTACTCTTTCAGAACCTCCACCTCTTAGAATCCCTTGGACCCTGCCATTTACCTGCACTGTAGCCTTAGGATGTCCAGATTTTCCATTTGCCTCACTGTTGAACCCTGCTCTTGTAATGTCTCCCTCCTTACACAATGTGAACTTTGAGAACAGGAGCTGCCTCAGTTTCCCCTAGCACTTAGCAAAATGCTTGACACACAGTCCATATTTAATAATTACTTTTTCATTCATTCATTTATCTACTTAGTAAATCCCTATATTCACATTTCATGTCATTTTCCTCCTCTTCTCCTTATTTCCTCCTTCCTCATCCCATCCCAAAAGAATGAGGACAGATACTGTCTTATTTCTGGTTTTGTATCTTTAGGGTATAACATGGTCTGGTACATGATACATAGTAAGCACTTAATAAATGTTTGTTGCTCTTCTTTGTTTTTTCTTTCTTTTTGAACCTGGATCTCCTCGTTTTACCCTTTCAGGAAATCTATTGGACACTCACAAACATCATTTTTCAATCTATTATTCTATTTTTCAATCCAAGTTGGTTTATTCCTCCTTAAGTGGTCTGGTGTCCCTCTGCTCCAGAGGGCTCACCATATTGATGACAGATATAATGGGGATATTTAATTGGTGTTATGTTGCCTTAATGCAGCTCAGCCTTCCATAGTACCAGGGACTACAAGCATGTTATCACCATGCCGGGCCAGTTGGTTTGAACTGACCCAAGACTCCTTGATGATTTTTTCTTCCTTCTCATGAAAGGGCCCCCAATGGGAAATTAGCAGAAATGGCACCAAGGAATCCTGGATCTCTCTTCCTGTGCCTTCGACCAAGAGAATTTTTTTTTCTTTAGCCACATGGGAATCGAAGCCAGCATCTGACACAAGCACAGCTACAACTCTCAGGCTTCCAATGCATCAGTATCCTAGCACCAAGAGCTCCCCAGGCTGACTGATGGAGCTGATTCAGGGGTGAAGAGCTGTCTATAACGGGGATGCTTTTAACTCCTGTAATCCTCAAGGGAGACAGAGGCCCATCTCTCAGATAAGCCATTTTTCATGGTTAGTATCAGGAATGAGCCTATCAATCAGCCACCTGAGACCTTTAAAGGAGCAGGAGGGCCATAAACTTTATAAAGAAGGCAATAGATGGTATTCAGCACTCGAGCAGATACACAATTACCCTAAACCCAGTTTAGGGCAGGAAACTAAATCTTATTTAAACACACACATATGCACACACACACACACACACACACACACACACACACACACACACAGTAATCATGGCATTTAGAAAATAGCACCTAAGAGATAGTAGTTGCCAGACAAATCTTCTTCCCTGTGGCTGTGTTTTTTAGATGAACTTTTGTTCTTAAAGGATTTTCATCTTTAGTAGGAAATAGCCTGAATGCTGGCTAATGGGGGGAGGGGATGAGCTGTAAAATAATAATAATAATAATAATAATAATAATAAATCTGTTTATTTATTCACTATAGGTAGAAGTTAGAGAAAAAAAAATCTCATTTTCATGCCCTTCCCCATCTATCACTTAATTACCTACTAACACAGGAAATCAATTTTTTCAGAGATCTTCACCAACCATTTGGCCTTTTTTTTCCCTTTGAAGTCAGCTGGTACATGTTTTATCATATATTCTCTAAATAGGGAATGATTTTCATAGTGTTCTTTAGGCACTGAAAAACCATTGGACACTTCTGGAAGTGATCTTGCCTTCAGAGTCTACCATCTTGATCTAAAATACTCTGACGTCTCTCTACCTACCCTGATCTAAAATGTTAGGCTATTGTAAATCTCTTTGGTATTGTACCGTGATGCCATAAATCCTATTCCCTGAGGCTGCCTCTCTTTCTCTGGTGTCATAATGTTTTATTTGACATATTTCAGGAGCATCTGAAATATTTGGATAAGGGGGTGGAGAGGGCAAAGCAGATGAATGGCCAATCATTATGCCAGGGCCAAGGGGATTATGATTCTTCAGAAGAACCATTTTTTAGACAAATGTTCAGCTGTGTCAGGAGAGCTTCATGATACTGAGTTCATGGAGCCCACCCCAACACATGGATAAGGTGAATGAAGGAACTCATCTGCTTAGATGCTAAATAACCAAACTGGTTGAATTAAACATATAGAATAAATGAAGATGAAGACACTACCTGTATGTACTATAAATAATTTGTATAAATCGTATTGTAAATGATCAATTAGGATTCAAATTTCATTTTAATTTTCTGGTTATATGATGACAGGGAGAGAGTTAAAGTATAACCAGTTTTTAATTTGATGATTTTACTTTGTGACTTTTGAAAAATACCTTCCCCAACTTTATTTTTTCAGCTATGAAGTGAATCAGTTGGATGAAATAAACTCTAAAATCCTCCTGACTCAAATAACACTAATAGCTTACACAGCACTTTATATAAAGGCCACTAACAATCCCTGGAATCTCACAGCAACATATAAGAGATACAGGAAGACCCAAGTTCAAATTTGGCCTCAGATGCTTTCTGTGTGATATTGGACAGTTTGCTTAATATCTCTTTTTTATTAATTTAATTTAACTCTTTTTCCTTCCCTTTAAAAATTTCAATAATAATAGCACCTGCCTTTTAGAGTTGTTGTGAGAATAAGCTGGTGTGATATTTGTAAAAGAGCTTTAGAAACCTTAAAATGTTATATAAATGCTAACCACATTATTATTATTATTACAGACAGTAATATTTTCACTTTTAGATCAGAGTTATGTCTGAGGTCTATTTACTATATCTATATACTATATGTAGTATTTACTAAATAAATCTATTTACTATATCATGGTGTTCTCTAGAATTCATAAGTTTTTAACCTATTGTCTATGAATTTGTTGTATTTTTTTAAAATATATTATTTATTTATTTTCCACATTCATGTTCCTGAAATTTTGAGTTCCTCCCACCCATCTCTTATCTACTGAGAAGGCAAGACATATGAGATCAAAACATTTACATATTAGCCATGTTATGAAAAAAGGAAGAAAAATAAACTGGAAAAATATGCTTCAATTTATACAAATTCTATTATCTCTCTCTATAGAGGTAGATAGCATTTTTTATCATAAGTTTTTCAGAATTGTCTTGGATCATTGTATTGCTCAAAATAGCTAAGTCATTCACAATTGATCAGTATACAATATTGCTGAACAATGTTCCCTCAGCTTCTGTTCATATAAGTCTTCTTAGATTTTTCTGAAACCACTATGCTCAGCATTTCTTCTAGCACAATAGTATTCCATCACAATCATATACCACAATTTGTTCAACCATTGTTCACCCAATTGATGGATATTCCTTTCAGTTTCCAAATCTATGCTGCCACAAAAAGTGCCCTTATAAGTATCTTTTGTATGTATAAATCATTTTTCTTTTTCTTTGATCCCTTTGGAATATAGACCTAGTAGTGCTATGAAAGGATATGCACAGATTTATAGCCCTTTGACCATAATTCCAGATTGTTCTCCAGAATAGTTAAATCAGTTTACAACTCCACTAATGCATTAATATCCCATTTTTCCCATAATCTCTTGTAACATTTATCATTTTTCTTTTCTGTCACGTCATCCAATCTGATAGGTGTTGGGTAGTATCTCAGAATTATTTTAATTTACATCTCTTTAATCAATAGTGATTAAGAGCATTTTTTTCATATAACTATAAATAATTTTCATTTCTTCTTCTGAAAACTGCCTATTTGTATCTTTTGGCCATTTTTTAACAGGGAAATAACTCACATTCTCTTAAATTTGACTCAGTTCACTATGTATTTGAGAAATGAGTCATTTATCAGAGAAACTTGCTATAAATTTTTCCCTTAGTTTTCTGCTTTAATTTTGGCACATTGGTTTTGTTTATGCATTTTTAATTTATTATAATAAAAATATTCATTTTTCTTTATGTAATCCTCTCTATCTTTTGTTTGGTCCTAAATTCTTCCCTTGTCCATAGATCTGAAAGGTAAATTAATCCATACTTCCTTAATTTGCTTATAATATCACTTCATGTCTAAAACTATATACCCATTTTAACTTTATCTTGGTATATAATGTGAAATATTATTTTATACTTACTTTCTGCCAATTTTCTTTTCAGTTTTCCAGACAATTTTTGCAAGATAGTGAGATCTTGATCCAATAGCTTAGATCTTTTGGTTTATTAAACAATGGACTACAGTGGTCATTTAGTACTGTATATAGTGTACTTAATCTATTTTACTGATCTAACACTATTTCTTAACCAGTACCAGATTGTTTTGATGATTACTGCTTTATAATATCATTTAAAATCTTGTACAACTAGGCTACCTTCCTTTACTTTTTAAAAAAATTTTTTTTTCATTTTTTTCTTCTTTCAGATGAATTTTATTACTTTTTCTCTATATATAAAATAATGTGTAGTGGTGTGATTGATATATCATTGAATAAGTAAACAATTTAGCTAGAGTTGTCATTTTGATTATATTGACTTAGTCTACTCACGAATAATTAATATTTCTCCAGTTGCTTATATCTAGCTGTATTTGTATGAAAAGTTTGTCTCTGCAGATAGACTCCTAAATATTTCACACTGTTTGTAATAACTTTAAGTGAATTTTTTCTTCTATCTCTCCCTACTGAATTTTGTTGGTAATAAATACATAGAATTACTGAATTTTGTTGGTAATAAATACATAGAATTGCTGATGGTTTGTGTGGACTTGTTTTACATCCTGCACCTTTACTAAAAATTTGTATAGTGCTTCAACTATTTTAAAGTTGACTCAGTAGGATTGTTTATGTATACCATCATATCATCTTCAAAGAGTCTTAGCTTTTCTTTCCTCATCACCTATTGTAATTCCTTATTAGTTTATTCATTTGGTTGTGTTTTTCTTAATAAAGCCAGATCCTAGTTATTGTATTATATATGTTATATATAATATTTTATGTTAAAATATGTTTTTTTAAAAATTGCATTTCTAGTTCATGCATTTGTTTTTTTTTTCTATTCCATTGATGTAGAAATATTCCATTGATTTAGAGATATAAATTTTCCCTAAGGAATGCTTTGCCACTATCTCACAAATTTTGGTATATTGTCTCATTGTTGTGATTTTTTTTAATGAATTATATATCATTAGTATGATTTGTTCCTTGGCCCACTAATTCTTTAGGATTAGATTATTTAGTTTCTAATTAATTTTAATCTATGCTGCTAAAACCCTTTAGTGAATGTAACTTTTATTGGATTATACCTTGAAAAGGGTCCATTTAATTCTGTTTTTCTGCATTTGTTTGTGAGGTTTTTTTGCCTCAATACACGGTCAGTTTCTGTGAAGGTGTTTATACATATATGTGTGTGTGGGTGTTTGTGTTTATGTGTGTATATATATATCCCAGAAAAAGGTATAGTGCTTTTGATTTCCCTTCCATTTCTCCAGAGATCTATTATACATAACTTTTCTAAAAATTCTATTAATCTTTCTTACTTTTTATTTATTTTGTGGTTAGATTTATCTAATTCTAAGAGGGGGAAATTAAGGTCCCCTATTAGCATACTATCTATTTTGCTTTTTGTTGTTGTTGTCTCCCTTAATTCATCTAGTATTATTCTCCCCACTTTCTCTTATCCCCTTTCCCTCCTACTTCTCTGTTAGGCAAGATAGATTTTTATGTCCAACTAAGTGTATATATTATTCTCTCTTTGAGCTAATTTGTATGAAAGTGAGGTTCAAGCATTGCCTGCCATCACCCTTATTTTCTCCTTTACTGTGACAGTTCTTCCTTCCATACCTCTTTGATATGAGAAATCACCCCTCTTTTTCTCTTTCTTTTCCCGATGCAACTATAATTTTTTTACCCTTAGTTTTTTTTTAATTTTATTTTATTTGCATAACATATGTGTGGGTAATTCTTCAACAATAACCCTTACATAGCTTTCCATTACAAATTTTTCCCCCCAACTTCCCCACCCCTCCCCTAGATGGCAGGATATCCACTACATGTTAATTATGTTAAAATATTGGCAAATCGAATATATGTATACATATTTCCAAACTTATCATTGTTGTGCAAGAAAAATCTTATCTACACAAACGATATATCAGATAAAGGAAACACAATGTAAGCAAACATCAATCAAGGAGTATGAGAATGTTATGTTGTGGTCCACATTTCGCATCCCTCTCTCTGGGTGTATATGGCTTTCTTCAGTGAACAATTGGAGGTGGTTTGAAACATATCATTGTTGAAGAGAGCCATGTCCATCAGAATTAATCGTCATATAGTACTGTTGTTGCCGTGTATAATGATCTCCTGGTTCTGCTCATTTCACTCAGCATCAGTTCATGTAAGTCTCTCCAGGCCTCTCTGAAATCATCTTGCTGGTCATTTCTTACAGAACAATAATATTCCATAATATTCATATACCATAATTTATTCAGCCATTCTCCAATTGAAGGGCATCTATTCAATTTCCAGTTTCTAGCCACTACAAAAAGGGCTGCCACAAACATTCTTACACATGTGGGGCCTTTTCCTTTCTTTATGATTTCTTTGGGATATAAGCCCAATAGAAATGCTGCTGGGTCAAAGGGTATGCACAGTTTGATCACTTTTTGAGCGTAGCTCCAAATTGTTCTCCAGAATGGCTGTATGCATTCACAGCTCCACCAACAATGCATCAGTGTCCCAGCCCTCCCACAACCCCTCCAACATTCATCATTAACTTTTCCTGTCATTTTAGCCAATCTGTCAGGTGTGTAGTGGTACCCTTAGTTTTTAAGAATCTTTTTTTTAGTCCCCAAGGTCAGCTCACATGTATGCCCTCTGTCTATGTATATGCCTGTTAATTGTCCTAATAATAAAAAAATTTTTGGAAGTTAAAAGTATCTTCCTCCCAAATAGAAATGTAAACAGTTTAACTTTATTAATTTCCTTATGGTTTTTCTTTTATGTTTACTTTTTTATGCTTCTCTTGAGCTTTGTATTTGAAAAATCAAACTTTCTATTAATTTCATCAGTGACCTTTTGTGCCTTTCCCCATTTGTCCAATACTGCTTTTTAAGGAGTATTTTTCTTTAATGAATTTTTGTGCCTCTTTTACCATTTGGCCAATTCTGTTTTTAAGGTGTCATTTCTTTGGTATTTTTATGCTCCTTTTAACAAGTTATTGATGCTTTTGTTTTTTCATAATTTTCTTGCATCATTGATTTTTCCTGTCACTATAGAAACTTTTATGGTCAGGTTTTTTGTTTTTATTATTTGCTTATTTTTTCCAGCTTATTTCTTACATTTTAACTTTATGTTAAAGTTTGGCAGTTTTCCCAAGATGCAAGAACACTGTCCCAAGCTTTATTTTTTGTGCTACTTTTTTTTTAGAACCAGTTCTGATGTTCTGTAAGTTTTCAATGCTTCCAAAATAGCGTGATCCAAGATAAGATCTAAATGGGTTCAAGATCTGGTTATAAAGAGTGATATTATAAGTAAATTAGAGGAACGTAATATAGTTTACCTCTCAGACCTATGGAGATGATGGAATAAATTTATGTCCAAAGAAGAACTGGAACTCTTAATTGAAAACCAGATAGATGACTTTGACTACATTAAGTTAAAAAGGTTTTGTACAAACAAAACCAATGCAGTCAAGAATAGGAGGGAAGCAATAAATTGGGAAATCATCTTTACCTTTAAGTGTTCTGATAAAGGTCTCATCTCTAAAATATATAGAGAATTGTCTCATATTTATAAGAATTCAAGCCATTCTCCAATCAATAAATGGTCAAAGGATATAAACAGACAATTTTCAGAGGATGAAATTGAAACTATTTGTAGTCATATGAAAAGGCGCTCCAAATCACTATTGATCAGAGAAATGCAAATTAAAACAACCCTGAGGTACCACTACACACCTGTCAGATTGGCTAAAATGGCAGGAAAAGTTAATGATGAATGTTGGAGGGGATGTGGGAAGGCTGGGACACTGATGCATTGTTGGTGGAACTGTGAACAGATCCAGCCATTCTGGAGAGCAATTTGGAGCTATGCTCAAAAAGTTATCAAACTGTGCATACCCTTTGACCCAGCTTATATCCCAAAGAAATCATAAAGGAAGGAAAGGGCACTACATGTACAAGAATGTTTGTGGCAGCCCTTTTTGTAGTGGCTAGAAACTGGAAACTGAATAGATGCCCTTCAATTGGAGAATGGCTGAATAAATTATGGTATATTAATATTATGGAATATTATTGTTCTGTAAGAAACGGCCAGCAGGACGATTTCAGAAAGGACTGAAGAGACTTACATGAACTGATGCTGAGTGAAATGAGCAGAACCAGGAGATCATTATATATGGCAACAACAATACTATATAACGATTAATTCTGATGGACATGGCTCTCTTCAACAATGAAATATTTCAAACCACCTCCAATTGTTCACTGAAGAAAGCCATATACACCCAGAGAGAGGGATGTGAAATGTGGACCACAACATAACATTCTCATACTCTTGATTGATGTTTGCTTACATTGTGTTTCCTTTATCTGATATATCTTTTGTGTAGATACGATTTTTTCTTGCACAACAATGATAAGTTTGGAAATATGTATACATATATTCTATTTGCCAAGTATTTTAACATAATTAACATGTAGTGGATGTCCTGCCATCTAGGGGACGGGTGGGGAGTAGGGGGGAAAATTTGTAACAGAAAGCTATGTAATGGTTAATGCTGAAGAATTACCCGTACATATGTTTTGCAAATAAAATTTAAAAAAAATAGCGTGATCCAAGCTTAGGTGAAGTTGCTACTCTTTTGGCCTGTGCTCTTATCTTTACTCAGGAAAGGATGCTACTCTCTTGAAGCCACAAGTGCTAGTACTCCTCTTGGCCTTGGAACTATGACTAAATTCCCTGTTCTCTTGTAGTCTAAAGCACTAGTGCTCCTTTCCATCTTGGAGCTGAGGACATGTCCCTGCTCCCTTGTTAGTGACCATACGCATCCTCCTCCACCTTGGAATTTGATCAGGGCCCCCAGTATCCTGCAGTCCATAATACTATTATTCCTCTTGGCTCTGGCACTGTGACTAAAGCTCCTTCTTTTTTATGACCACAAGTGCTAATTCTCCTATTTACTTCAGAACTTCATTTGGTGATACAACAGGGTCCTATAAGCAGAACCAGCAAAAGACCCCCTGTAATCCCTTTCTGGCAGGTTATCTGATCCCCTAGCATCTCTAGACTGAGAGCTTCTAAAGCTGCCGCTGCTTCTGCAGCAGTCTCCTCCAAACTCCAACCAGCCTGCCGCTGTTGATGCTATCTCATTGGGCTAGAAAAATGTCTCACCTTCCACACAAATAAAATCAGACCTAGTCAATTGGAAAAACTTAAAATGCTCATGGGTAGGCCGAGCGAATATAATAAAAATGACAATATTACCCAAACTAATTTACTTATTTAGTGCCATACCAATCAAACTCCCAAGAAATTATCTTACAGAACTAGAAAAAATAGTAGCAAAGTTCATTTGGAAAAACAAAAGGTCAAGAATTTCAAGGGGATTAATGAAAAAAAAAAGGCTGACGATGGTGGACTTGCTGTACCAGATCTAAAACTATATTACAAAGCAGCGGTCATCAAAACCATTTGGTACTGGCTAAGAAATAGAGTAGTCGATCAGTGGAATAGGATAGAATCACGAGACAAACTAGGCAATAACTATAGCAATTTAGTCTTTGATAAACCCAAAGACCCCAGCTTTTGGTATAAGTATTCACTATTTGACAAAAACTGCTGGGAAAACTGGAAACTAGTGTGGAAGAAATTAGGGCTTGACCCACATCTAACACCACATACCAAGATAAGATCTAAATGGGTTCATGATCTGGATATAAAGAGTGATACTATAAGTAAATTAGAGGAATGTAATATAGTTTACCTCTCAGACCTATGGAGATGGAATAAATTTATGTCCAAAGAAGAACTGGAACTCTTAATTGAAAACCAGATAGATAACTTTGACTATATTAAGTTAAAAAGTTTTTGTACAAACAAAATCAATGCAGACAAGATTAGGAGGGAAGTAATAAATTGGGAAATCATCTTTACATTCAAGGGTTCTGATAAAGGTCTCATCTCTAAAATATATAGAGAATTGTCTCATATTTATAAAAATTCAAGCCATTCTCCAATCAATAAATGGTCAAAGGATATGAACAGACAATTTTCAGAGGATAAAATTAAAACGATTTATACTCATATGAAAAGGTGCTCCAAATCACTATTGATCAGAGAAATGCAAATCAAGACAACCCTGAGGTACCACTTCACACCTGTCAGATTGGCTAAAATGACAGGAAAAGTTAATGATGAATGTTGGAGGGGATGTGGGAGGGCTGGGACACTGATGCATTGTTGGTGGAGCTGTGAATGCATACAGCCATTCTGGAGAACAATTTGGAGCTACGCTCAAAAAGTGATCAAACTGTGCATACCCTTTGACCCAGCAGCATTTCTATTGGGCTTATATCCCAAAGAAATCATAAAGGAAGGAAAGGGCCCCACATGTGCAAGAATGTTTGTGGTAACCCTTTTTGTAGTGGCTAGAAACTGGAAATTGAATGGATGCCCTTCAATTGGAGAATGGCTGAATAAATTGTGGTATATGAATATTATGGAATATTATTGTTCTGTAAGGAATGACCAGCAAGATGATTTCAGAGAGGCTTGGAGAGACTTACATGAACTGATGCTGAGTGAAATGAACAGAACCAGGAGATCATTATACACAGCAACAACAGTACTATATGACGATCAATTCTGATGGACATGGCTCTCTTCAACAATGAAATGTTTCAAACCACCTCCAATTGTTCACTGAAGAAAGCCATATACACCCAGAGAGAGGGATGTGAAATGGTGGGCCACAATATAACATTCTCATACTCCTTGATTGATGTTTGCTTACATTGTGTTTCCTTTATCTGATATATTTTTGTGTAGATAAGATTTTTCTTGCACAACAATGATAAGTTTGGAAATATGTATACATATATTCAATTTGCCAATATTTTAACATAATTAACATGTAGTGGATATCCTGCCATCTAGGGGAGGGGCGTAGAGTTGGGGGGAAAAATTTGTAACAGAAAGCTATGTAAGGGTTATTGTTGAAGAATTACCCACACATATGTTATGCAAATAAAATTAAAAAATTTAAAAAAAAATTAAAAAAAAAATAAAAATGTCTCACCTGACCTTTTGTAAGTTCCATTACTCCAGAATTCAATTTGAGGGATATTTTAAAATTGTTTGGAGGGGAATGTTGGGAAAGTTCAATTGAGTTGCTGCTTGGACTCTGCTATCATAGCTCCAGCCCTTCTTCTGAATGTGGGCTTTTCCAAAAAATAAATTTTGATAACTACTTCTGAATGCAACTGATTTCTTTTGAAGACCTATAGATTTTATTTTAGGCTTTTAAAAACAGTCTTCTAAGAAGGGCGTCCACAGGCTTCACCAAATTGGCATCAAAGCCATCTTGTTCTAGATCTAATCTATAATCTTTCCACAAGGCTGCCAATTTAGCCTTAGACTTGTAAATGTTGATGTATTGTGGGATTGTAGCCTAGATAGCTGCCATTTGTGCTTGTAATCTAGGGGTCTGTGGGTAAAAAGAAGTAGAGGATCAAGGTAATTAACCAACTAATCTAATCCTAGACACTAAATTGATCAAAATAATCACCAGTGGTCTTCAGCTGGCCATATTCCTGATGTAAATTTTCTGCTTTGAAATTGAAAGTGTATGACATTGACCTCCATGAATGGAATGGAGGCTCTGTTCTAGTCAGTCAGAAGATGCTCTTTTCTTCTTTCTCAAAATAAATACTTTCTTACCCAATAACCTTTTCTGTCCCTACCTGTTTTGCCTGTGTCAGTATATATATGCATATTTTCACATGTGCCCATATATGTGTGACTTCTCAGCCTTGGACACCAGTTTGATAAAAAAGGACAGAGTAAACAGGAAGTTTCTTCTTTGTAACCTCAGTTCTTCAATTTCCTATGCACACCAACGGGTCACATCCTTTTAGATGACACTAGAATCAGTTGGTCAGGGAGGAGTTAGGAAGAAGAATGGGAAGACAGAAGCTGCAGTTTGGAAAAGACTATTTTATCCTTCCTGTGACCTTAACAGCCATGCAAGCATGGGCTGGATCAAGGGAGAGGGCCATCTGACCCACTGCTAACAGGAGCCCAGTTTCTGAAAATGCATTACAAAGAATTCATCTTTCAGGCTGGATGTCACAGACAGGAACAAGCATGAGGCAGGTAAAAGGTGACATGGCGGTAATGAAACCTCCTTGGGATGCTGAGATGTCGTTGGCTTCTGACGTCTTGGAGGATTTTTGATTTGTTAATTTTCAAGGGAAAAGACGCTGTCAATTAACTGAGCTATTTGAAGAGCATAAGTGGGATGTGTGTGGGGGAAAAACTTCTCTCAGCTTTGCCCTCCAGGAGCCCTACTTTAAAAAGTATAGAAGGAGTGTCCCAGCTAGAAAGGTACTAGTGGTGGCCTTCCTGGTTAAAAGGGTCAATAACCACATTATCCTGAATAACCTTCCGAGGTTTGTCTCCCATCCCACTGTTTCTGCAACAATAATTTCACAATCTTCTTATTGGAAAGCAGAGCAGATTTGGCACATGAGCTTGTGGAGGAAATCCATGAACTTTGTGAGGAAGTACATGAACTTTTGAAGAGATCATACTGGGATATGGCACTAGAGAAAGTCAGCTTTCTTGGATGGATGAGATGGTCCATAAGGGGTTGATATTATACTTAAGACTGAGGAGGTTCAATTCCATTGAAATTCATAATTCTGACATCATTGTCCTCAAATTCGGAGGGATCTTAGATACCATCTAGTTCAATTTCTTAAAGTGAGGAAATTGAGTCCTTGACATAGGAAGTGACTTGTCCAGAATCACAAAAAGAAACAGAATGGAAGGATCTTAGGGGCTATCTAGACCAGCTGTCTTATTTTACAGATGAGGAAACTGAGGCTCAGGGAAGAAGATGATTTATCCAAAATAAGACAAGTCATGGCACAGATGGGATTCAAACCTAGCTCAATGCTGGGAAGAGACAGAATTTATCAAGTTTTAGAATGGAAAGATGAGGTTATTTACATGCTTGCTTCCTTCCTTTCATCTTTCTTTTCACCTTCCTTCTTTCTCTCCCTCCCTCCCTTCTCTGTGTCCAGATAGGATATCATACCTTTCCCTACAGATGCTCTGAAAAAGCATTTTTTTTTCCTTTATGCATCTCTGAACCCTCCCAAGATCTCTTGGGGTTTACTGGCTAGATTCCTTTCTTGAGGACCAGGCTTTAAACCAAAACCAACCTGATTTTAATTGGCCTAGTTCAAGCCCCATTTGCTCATCCTTTGGACCCTGATTGACCTAATGATGCAGAGTGTACTAATCATAGCACTTGGTTTGCAACCAACAATTCTCATGACTTTCCACAGATTCCATTTTCTTACTAATTTAAAGTCTTAAAAAATCATCTCTTAATAGGGGAATCGCCATTTGATAATTCTTTGGTCAGAGAATAAATTGGGGTTTGCTCAGCCTGACATTAAAGCCCTCTGACTTCCATTTATCTTTTCCATCTTGGATCATCTTTATTTTATTTTTCAAAGTTTCATGTGAAATCATCTTTTTTAAAAGCTTTTTATTTTCAAAATATATGCATAGATAATTTTCAATATTCACCCTTGTAGAACCTTGTGTTCCAATTTTTTTTCTCCCTCCTTTCCTCCCTACCCCTCCTCTAGACAGCAAGTAATCCAATATTATGTTAAACATGTACAATTTTTCTATACATTTTTCCACATTTATCATGTTGCACAAGAAATATCAGATCAAAAAGGAAAAAAATAAGAAAAAACAAAAAGCAAACAACAACAAAAATAACTATGTTGTGATCCACATTCAGTTCCCACAGTTTTCTCTCTGGGTGCAGATGACTCTCTCCATTATAAGACCATTGGAACTGTCCTGAATCACCCTACTGTTGAAAAGAGCTACATTGGATCTTCTTTAGCAGCATCCTTTGACACGCTCTCCATTTCAGTCCATCTGGTCTACTACTTTCAATGCAACATATTCTATTTCTGACAGCCCTGAAGATCTGGAGCAAATTCTTGACTTCATCTCTGCCTCTTAAAATCCCTCATTTCTTTTGAAGGTCATCTCTGATATTCCATTCTTTAAGAAGTCTTTGCTGATCTTTCAAGCTATTAGTGTTATTTCCCTCTAAAATTGTTTATTTTTTCTATATATAGATATTTCATATATATAGACTTTCTCCATAATTATCTATAAACATACTATAACCTATAAGTAGAATACAGGCCCTTTGAAGGTAGGGACTGTTCTGTTTTTATATATCCGATATCTAAAACAGTGCTATGCATGATAAAGACACTATTAAAAACATATTTAATAATACTGAATTTAACGAGCAGTTAGATGGTGGATAGCATTCCAGGACTGGAATTAGAAAGATTCTTCTTCCTGAGTTCAAATCTGCTTCATACAATTACTGTGTGATATTGGGTAAGTCACTTAAACTTGCTTTCCTCATCTGTAAAATTATCTAGAGAAAGGACTGAAAAAATGATTAAATAAAAACAGACTGAATTGAAATGGTATAAAATGAATGCCTCGGGTGGCCCAGTGGAAGAATGACCATATTCGGAATTGGAAGAAGCAGCATAATACAGTCAAAATATTTTGAGTTCATTTGGCTCTACTCCCCATGATCTGCATAATCTCAAGAAAATCACTTTACTTCTCTGGCCCTCATCTGTAAAATGAAGGGGTTAAACTAGATTACTTTTTGATTTCCTTTTTCTGTTTTAAATCCATGATTCTGTGATTTAATTTTTGATCTGAAAGACTTGTTATGTTCACTTTTGTGACCAGCAAATTTCTAGTCTTTTGGAAATCTAGCCAGTTGTATGCATGGTTGTCAGAGAATGGGTTGTTGGATGTGTTGAAAAGCATTCAGACTTATGATGTATGTATATGGACATGGGAGAGATGTCAGAGTATGAATTTGGATTCTTGTTCTTCTTAGAGCTGAACATAGGATTGCCACTTTACCAGGAGATTAAAGCTCATTTAAAATGTATTTTTGTTTCTTTGCCATATCTCCTCTGCAAACTTTGCATTCCCATGAAGATTATTCTCCAGTCCCCCTGCCCCATCTTGCTCAGTTAATGAAAATTATCTTTCAATTTCTGTTTATCCGTGTTTTCCCTCACTTACTAGTTTGGGTGGTGAGCTTGGTTACAGCCTACAGAAGCCTTATCCATGAAGTAATTTAGCTGTCAGTCTACAAGTGACAAAAGAGCTGAAAGATGGATCATGAGCCTGGGGCATGCCTGAACCAAAACTTTGCAGCTACCTACTTGGCTGTATACTTATTAAAGTAGGTAGGGGAAACTATCCCTCACAATTTCTCTCTGCCATTACTATATTCTAGCTAAGAAAGTATTTTGCTAGTGAATCATTTATGGAGGGAATAGGTTTTTTTTTTTAATTAGCTTTTTAGACGAGATAAATTATGATAGGAAAAACTACCAAATGATCTAATTTTGCAAAGACTAAAATAATATCAGTGTTGTTTGGGAGGCAAAATAAAATCCTGAACTCAGAAGTCTACCATTCTATCGAATGTGGAATTCAGTATGTGGAAGTCTATCACCTGGCTCTTGTCCATACGTAATCAGAAAATCAGGGAGTCCTGCTTGTATTCTCTGCCTATGGGCTTGTTTATTTGACTGTCTTAACTAGGGGATTTGTGTATACTGAAAGTCCATTCAAAAACCAACAATTAGTCTTGGTAACCAAGGAGGAAACACAAACACAATTTATCACTCTGTCAGACACATCAAGTACCATTTTGACGCACTCTCGGTCCTTTCTGAATGCTGAAGCAATCAATTAAGAAAACAAAGCACTAATTTGAGAACTGGAATGTCAACATGGGAAAAAATCCTAGTAAATGTGTTGCATTTTGATAGCTGTTAAATGAGACCTCTGGATATAATGGGGTTATCCGCATTCTCTGGGTATTAACTTCATTCAAGTGATGTTGATTAATTCTTTTAACCTGAGTCAAATGTACTACTTCACAGTAAACCATGATAACAACTAATATTTACATTGCTTACTATGTGCCAGAAACTGTTAAGAGTTTTATAATTATTGAGTAATTTAATCTTCACCACAACTCTGGGAAATAGGGACTGTTGTTATATCAACTTTATATTTGAGGAAATTGAGACAGAGGGTAAGTGGCTTGTCCAGGGTCACAAAGAAAATGTCTGCTGCTGGTTTTGAATTCAGATCTTTCTGAGTTCAGTCATGGGGCTCTGTCTATTGTACTACCTATTGTTCAGTGATATTGTACCTTTTCAATGCAAAAAGTTTCACCCAACAAAGTGTTCGGAAATTGATGACATCTTGTTCAACATCACTAGGTGTGAAACTAAAACAGGGAGTAAAGCATGACAGCTGTCATCCCAGGTCTTCCTATGACTTCTCCCCTAAGTACTGGGTATGTATGGTTATGTCATCTGTGGGAGTATAGTCTACTCTTCCAACCACCAATTAGAGAAATGACTTGAATCTTAAAAAGAATTTATTCACCTCTTTATATATATCCCTTTCAAAACCAGTTGGTCAATATTAATCATACTAAGTACATATCAAATATGCTAAATATAATATATGTCATTGTTGGAGGTTTGGGGGGCTTTCTTTACATATTCCTCAAAGTCCAAACTAGTCATGTGGAAGTTCAAATAATTGGCTGGCAATTCCATTTCTTTTGGCCACATAAAAGCCAAAAGTCATTGAAAAAGACCCTGATGTTGGAAGAGATTGAAGGCAAAAGGAAAAGGGGATGGTAGAGAATGAGCTAGATAGATGGTATCATGAAAACAACCATGAGCTTGTATAAACTTCAAGAAATAGTGGAGTATAGGAAATCCTGGTATGTTATAGTCCAGGAGATCATGAAGAGTTTTGTTATTGTTTGTCCTTTGTTCTTGAAGAGGACCATGAAATTGGGGAGGTGATACCATGATAGCCAAGTAAACTAGATTAAAGTGAGAGAGTGCTGTGCAAGGTCACCTGCCTCACTTTCCCCTCCAGAGCCATCTGGGTCCAGTGGCCAGATATAGATCAAGATGAATTGGAGTTGGCCCTGGATGCAATGAGAGATCCTGGCCTTTTTAACTTAGTTTTTCAACAGAAAGAGTAGGACACCACGAAACAACTGAATAACCACAAATCTATTTTATACTATATAAATTCATATTTCTTTGTATCTTATCTTCCTTATTAGAGTGTGGGCTTCTTGAAGGTAGGAACCATGTTTGTTGTCTTTGGGGGTCATCTCCCCAGCTTTGAACTCGACATATAAGAGATTTTTAAATGCTTGTTGTTGGACTGTCTACCAGACAAGATGGGGGATATACAAATAAGTAAATATTCAGTTATTTGATTAATACTAATAATAATCAAGGCTGGCATTTACATGATGTCCACAACATTGTTCTTTTGTTATCTCATTTGATTCTTATTCCATTTGAGTAAGGACATTCAAGTATTATTTAGAGGCCCTCATGGTGCTGCTCAGGCATTTCCCCCCTTTTGTTGTACTATTGAGGTTTTTGTGGACATCTTTTTCCAGATCATTGTGCTTTATTTCTATTCTTTAGTGTGTATTTCTTCTTGGCTGAATTTTTGTATAGATTTCAAAAGTCAACTCATTATTGCTATGTTTTTTAGAGAAGGAAACCTCCCTAGTCCAATGCTTCGACATAAATCACCTTAACTCAATAAACATAAGCTTTCCTCACACTCTGTAAAGTGAATACTGTAATAAAATTTTATGCTAGTATCATGACAAACCAGAAAGCCATTGTACCTTTCCCTTTAAATATAAAGTTATATTGTAAATTCCAGCAACAGGCTTGGCGAGAAGATTCTAAAGGTATGGATCATTCTAAGAACAGAATGGGAAAGTGAACCCACTGACAGAATGAGACGTTTGCCACTGGAAGGTAGAATATGGGCTTTTTATCAATCCATATTCTCATGGTGTAATTTTTTAAAAATGACATCACTGAATCAGAATGGAAAATCTTAAAAATAAGTATTCCATTTATTCTGAGTTTTTCTTTTCATTTGTTTTTTATAAAAACATCTCTAAAAGAAAAACTGTGGCATAGAGTGCTGGATATAGAATCAGGAGTAGTACTGGGCTTGAAGCCTGGTTCTGACACTTTCTAATTTTGTGAATCTTAACCTTTCCTCAGATTTGTAATGTATGAAATGGGGATAATAACACGTATTACTTTTTGTCAGACTATATTGCTAGGGACATTACAGGAAAAGTGGGCAAGCCAGTCAATGACAAAAGAAATAAGACTTTATTTAGGGCAGCTCAAGGGCAGAATGGATTAAGTATTGGACAGAGACTCAATAAAATCCGAGTTCTAATCTTGCCTCAGACAAAGTTTATCCATAATGTATTTCTGGGGAAGTCAGTTTTCTTATATTTAAAATGAGGATATAATAGAAGCTACCTCTTGGGATTCTGTTACTATATTTATGCCAGCTATTTTTATCATCCAATATAGTTAAGAAAAGGACTTCAAAGGAAGCATGTGGAGGCATCCAAGGAAATAGAAGGAAGTGAAAATGAAGGGGAGGTACTAAGTGAGACCGTTACATTGGGGCAGCTCTGAACCCCCTCACAATCAATCTTGGATAGACACCCCCAAAGTATGGTAACCCAAAGGGCTTCCTTCACTCTAGGGCTAGCACTAACACTTCCAAAGTGAGACTAAAAAGCCATTTAGAGGATCATAGATTTGGAACTGGAAGAATCATGGAGGTCACTGATCGATCTTTCATTCATTTTATAGAAGAGAAGTTGATTGACTTGCACAGATTATAGAGACAGTCACTTTCTTAGGCTTTCACTCTGGATCTCTCTATCTCTAAATCTAGCACCTGACCACTACCCCATGCTGCCACTAAAAAGGGCAGGAAAGAGGAACCAACAGAGAAAGTTGCCAGGAAACCTTTGCACAATGGTCTTCAAGCCAGGAGGTCAGGATTGTCCAAAAAGTCTGAGTCAGCATTTCAGGGCAACCCCCAGGTATCAGAGCTACCCCAGCTCTTTTGAAGGGGTGGGAGGTCTTGCTCAACTGGACTGATTGATGTTCTTTCTGTCCCTGAGGTCACAGGCAGGGTACTACCAGCAAAATGAGGGATATGTAGATTTCTGGAGAGGATAATTAGAGCACATGGAATGAGTGTCAAGTAAGAAACAGGGTATAACTAAATAATAATCCACTTGTTGGGCAGATTAGACTGAAAAAAAAAGAAAACTAGGTGTGTTCTCCCCCCAGACTACAAATTTGCCCATACTTTATATTTAATTTTCAGTTCACCTATTGTAACTCCCTAGCAGAATGAAAACTCCATGAGGGCATAAATTATTTCTCTGGTCATCTTTATAACCTTGGATCTTGCACAAAAGTCTTTGATTTTTTTTTAATTGTCCACATATATCATTAAAAAAAATGAGTGAATACCATCAATTTTCTTCTTTATAAATAATCATTTGTTACTGGACTGATAATTTTTTCCATAAAAAGACAAGAAGTACAAATTAAGAATTATGCTGAAATAATATTTTGAAGATGACAGTATATGCATTGTTGGTGGAATTGTGAACTGATTCAACCTTTCTGTAGAGCAGTTTGAAGTATGCCCAAATGGCTATAAAATGATGCATACCCTTTTGACTTAAAAATACCTACTGGGCATGTAACTCAAAAGAGATTTTTAGAAAAGAAAGGACCTTTGTGTACAGAATATTTATAGCAGCTCTTTTCTCATGGAAAAGAGTTGGAAATTGAGAGGATGCCTATAAATTGGAGAATGCCTGAATAATTTGTCATGTATGATTGTGATAGAATGCTATTGTTCTATAGAAAATGATGAGCAGGATGCTTTCAGAAAAGCCTAAAAAGTCCTTCATGGCAAAGTGAAATGTACTGCGTACAAATTAATAGCAATATTTGGGGAAAATCAGCAGTGAATGACTTTGTTATTCAAAGCAATACAGTAATCCAAGCATACTCTGAAGGATTTACAATGAAAAATGCTATCCATGCCCCCAGAAAAAGAATTGATTGTGTCTCCATACAGTTTGGAGCATATATTTTTTTTAACTTTATTTTTCTTGAGAGGTTTTTTGTTGACTTTTTTTGGAGGAGGAAATCTGTTATCTTTCAAAACATGACTTTTATGGAAATATTTTACATAACTTCACATGCGCCTTCTCAGTGGGGGGTGTGGGTTGGGGAGGGAGAAAGGGAGAGAATGTGGAACTCAAAGTTTTAAAAACAAATATTAAAATTGGTTTACATGTAACTAGGAAAAATAAAATATCAAACAAAAACTGAAAAAATAATAATCTCCCCAAAATAATATCATGTATATACTAATGGCTGAAAACCCTTTATGATCTTACTAAATCATTCATAATAAAACTTTAGTGACAGCGATGGTTTTGAATGTGTCATTGTTTTTGACAATCTTGGTTTTACCTTCTGCTGCTGACTTCAAAAGATACTGACTTCAAAAGATAGCAGTATTTTTGAATATGTCATTATTTTTTAAAAATCTTGTTTTTCCCTTGTGATATTGACCTCAAAAGATTTACATAGTTTACAAAGATTCATAGACCCAAGTATAAAACATGTATCATTGGCTGTGCTTATTAAATCATAATATTCATTTGTCAATCACACCCATCAATTACGCATTTTTGTTGGAATTTGGCTAATATATTGCTATCTGTTCAATGTCAATCAATTGTTCTTGCATATCATTTGAATGGTGTACTTTTTAAAAAAAATTTTTAAGGAATAGTTTCAAAACCCACCAAAACTTCTAATTTGGAAACAGGTTGGGAAATTCTTTATCTCATTTTTATTGTTTTCAATTAATTAGAGAATAAGGAATAAGGATCCAAAAGGAGATAGATGGGAATCAATAGTGTCAAAAGCATAAAGATTTTGATACGTATACATATATTGGATCAGTAAAGTATTTTAACATAATTAATATGTAGTGGGTATCCTGCCATCTAAGGGAGAGGTGGGGAGTAGGGGGGAAAATTTTGTAACAGAAAGCTTTGTAAGGGTTAATGTTGAAGAATTACCCATACATATGTTTTGCGAATAAAAAGTTTTAATTAAAAAAAAAGCATAAAGATTTTGAGAAGAATGAGAACTTATGTGAGACCATCAGATGTGATGATTTAGAGATTAGTGGTAACTTTGAAGAGAGCACTTTCTGGTGATCAGAGTCAAGGATATGGTGGCTTGGAATGACAAGGGTGGAAATACTATGAATAAAAATAGAGAAGTTCAGAATGTGGGTGAATTGTTGGAGGAAAACTAATGCAGTGTGATCTGTGGTGAATATCACAACCTAACCATGTCTTTTCATCATATACTACTCAATCTTTCCCAACAAAAACAAAACAAAAAACCCAATACTCAAAAAGTGGGGAATGCCTTACCAGCCACTGTCCATCAGAACACAGCCAGCCCACCTGCAAGGCACTTCTGTACAAGTCAAGAGTAAGAGGGAGGGAGAAAGGTTTAGAGTAAAGTATATTGAGATAGATACTGAGGAGGTGAGCTTGAATATTTTGCTGTACAGCTATTGTCGGTGTTATGACCATTTCAACTTTAATGGGTTTAAGGAGTCCATATCTTAAGCAGCTATCATAGAAGGAGTAGAATAGGGTATTATTGAGTAATATTTGGTGAAAGGGGACAGCATGATTGTGCTGCTTTCACATGAAATTCAGTCTATCTTTTCATTCTGATGGGTTGATTATGTATCCTGTAGAGACATTCATGCCTCCTCCCACCCATTCTGGAGACCATTGCCCTAAAACAGTGACTTTCATGTGGTCATCTATTAATACATGTTTATTCAATTGAATAAAACCAAATGGAATGAAATTGTTGGGAAGAAAGCTCGTTCAATTCTCTAAAAAGCTATACAAATATGGGGTTTAATTAATTAAACTTCCAGTCATATGTGGAGATAAGTATCTCAATTCAGGAGATCTGGAGTAATATTTCTTTCTTCTGTTTTTCTATTCACTTTTCTAGATGAAGACAAAGAGATGGCCTTCTTTCACCTTTGTATATCCCAACGTTACATAATTTGGGGGTATATAGAGATAGTTTAGGTGCCTGCCTTTCTAGATGCTTATTCTCTTCATTTCTCTGTTCTTTCTTCTCACATTCTTTTCTTTTGCCTGCTACTTCTCTAACTCACTCTACCTCTACCCAATAGACCCTCAAATAGGGATGCTAGATATTCTTCTAGGAAAAAAGTTATGCCCAGGAGTAGGGTTTATTCTGGTTATTCCTTGAGTCCCACTAGATTGCCAGCTTCTTATACTAACACTCATATTAACATGCAACATTTATACAGAACATTAAAGTTTGTGGAACACATTTACATGATCTTATTTGATCCTCACAGTAATTTTAAGGTAAATACATAATTATCTCGATTTTACAGAGGCTAAGTGACTTGCCTAGGATCACACAACTTAAGTAAGTGACTGAGGCTACTTTGGAACTCAGGAAGATGAATCTTCCTAACTTCAGGTCCAGTACTCTATACACTATGGCCTGTAGCTGCCCTGCCTTTCAACTCTAATTTTCTACAATTCAGAAATTCTCTTTCTTCTGTACACAAATGGCCTCTATGAAGACTTCCAAGTCCATGAAATTATGGACCCATGAATCAGTGTAACAACTTACACACTTTCCCATATTATGGTACTTCATCATTCCTGCCATAGATGAGAAGGAATCTGAAACAATTATCTTAATTAACAGATAAATAGATATATTTGATCCCTATTTAAAATAGGACCATAGTAATAGTCAGAAGTGATAGGGTGAAAGTTAAGAGAGAATGGAATAAACAGGAGAGAAATAGGATGGAGGGAAATATAGTTAGCAATCATAACTGTGGAAGAAAAAATTGAGGCAAGTTACTCTGATAAAGGCCTTCTTTCTCAGATATAGAGAGAAATGAAGCAGATTTATAAAAATAAGAGCTATTTCCCCAGTTGATGAATGATCAAAAAATATGAACAGTTTTCAGATGAAGTAATCAAAGCTATCCATAGCCATGTGGAAAATAAATGTTCTAAATCACTACTGATTGGTGAAATACACAACTGTACTGAGGCACTACCCAAGTAGATTGGCTAATATGACAGAAAAGTATAATGATAAATGTTGGAGGAGATAGGGGAAAATTCATTAATACACTCATTCACCAATGGTAGAGTTGTAACTGATTCAACTATTATATAGAACAATTTGGAACTATGGTCAAAAATTTATAGCAGTTCTTTTCTGGTGGTGAAGAATTGGAAATTTAGGGGATGTCAATCAACTGAGAAATGACTGAACAATTTGTGGTATATAATTGTGATAGAATACTATTGTGATATAAGAAATGATGAGCCACATACTCTCAAAATCCTAGAGAGACTTACATGAACTGATGGAAAGTGAAATGAGTAGAACCAGGAAAACATTGTCACAGTAACAGCAAAATTGTAAGATGATCAACTATGACTGACTTAGCTATTCTCAGCTATATAATGATCCAAGACAATTCTGAAAGGCTTATAAAAAATACTATCCCATGCCAGAAAAAGAACTGACGGAATCTGATTGTAGATTGAAGTATACTTTTTTACTTTCTTGTTTTTCTTGGATATTTATTTCTTTTACAACATGACTAATATTGAAATATGTTTTGCATGAGTACACATGTATAACCTATATCAAATTGTCTGCCTTCCCAGTGAAAGAATGGGGAAGAAGGAAGAGAATTTGGAACTCAGTTTTTAAATGAATGATGAGAAATTTTGGAGGCTTTGAACCACTGAGAAGAACCAAGTCTTTCATAGTTGATCAATGCACAATCTTGCTGTTATTATATACAATGTATTCCTGGTTCTGCTTGAATCACTCAGCATCAATTCATATAAATCTTTCCAAGCCCTTTTAAAATCAGCCTGTTCATCATTTTTATAGAACAATACTATTTCATTACTTTCATATAATATATTCAGCCATTCCAAAATTGATGGGCATCTGCTCATTTTCCAATTCTTTGCTATAACAAAAAGTGCTGCTATAAACATGTGGATCTTTTTCTCTCCTTCATGATTTCCTTGGGATATAGGCCCAGTAATGGCACTGCTGGGTCAAAGGGGATGCACAGTTTTATAGCCCCTTGGGTATAGTTCCAAATTGCTCTCCAGAATGGTTGGATCAGTTCAAAACTCCACCAACAGTGCATGAATATCCCAGTTTTTCCACATCTCCTCCAACATTTATTATTATCTTTTCTTGTCATCTTTGGCAATCTAAGAGGTGTGAGGTGATACCTCTGAATTGTTTTAATTTGCATTTCCCTAATCAATAAATATTTAGACCATTTAAGAAAAAGAATTTATTGAAAAATGACTATGTGCCAGGCATTGGGCTAAGCACTATAGATATCCAACCCTACCCTTCCCTCCCCACAAAAAGCAAAAACATATTCCTTGCTTTCAAGAAGTTCATATTCTAATGGGAGACACAACTTCTAAGTAATAGTGTCCATAGAAAATATAAATAAAAAGAGCATAAATGGAAGATAATTGAAGAGGGATGGCACCACCAGTGGATGATGTAGTAGAAGGACTGGGTAGGGACAAGAAAGACTTCCCTCAGGGAGAAAAAAAGAAAGATTTGACTTGAGACTTGGTTGCTTGCCTGTCAAGTAGCCATCTCTTATTTATCACACCTGGATTTTGTTCAGACTACTTTCTTTTAATATACACTTCTTTTATTAATTTGGGAAAGACAATATGATAGAATCTTGGATACAAAATGAATCTATAGATAAGCCCTAAATTACTTTTGCAGAAGTTCTTAACTTGAGGATCATGATTTTTTTTGACAATTGTATTTTGATGTAATCGATGTCTTTTGTAATCTTAGGGATTATATTATATATATTTGAAAATATTATTCTGAGGAAGGGACAAAAGACTTCACCAGATTTCCAAAGATGTCTATAATATGAACAAAGTTAAGAATTCTTTCCAGGAAGAATTTCTTCCCAGAGGCGAGGTGAAGTAGGGAGGAAGAAAATTTGGAACTCAAATTTAAAAAAAAAGAGAATGTTACTAATTGACTTTACGTGTAATTGGGGGTATGATTTTTTTTAAAAGGAATATCTTCCCTATAAAATTATTTTAAAATTTCCACTAATATATACACTAATAAATTAATTGTATTATTTAATAACTTAAACACATAAAACTTCAGACATTAACTACATATTAACTACATATAGCCTCCTATAGTGAGTATAAAATTAATGATAGTATTACTCCATTTTGTTTGAAGTCTTCACTATGTGATTGAATTGTTTTGAAAACACTGTTTTCCTATTAAGTTGTTTTCCAATAATGAAATAAGCACTTTTATTGTATGATTTTAACACAGTGTAAGACAAAGTTTTATAAATGCTTATGGACTTGGTTGGGGCTCAGACATTGCAATAAGCCAAAAAAATACTTTTGTTCTGCTTTATTTTGCAATCACAAAGACCCAGAAGGCTTAATTATAGCTAAGCTTTACTGTAGTCCTCCTTTTCCTGGTCTTTCTGGAAAGCAATCAGCTTAATCTTGCCAAATGTAGCCAGATGATCAAAAGGGTCTACCCCCATCCATGTGATGGAGGATATAACAGACATCATGTCAAGAAAAGTGGACATGATCAGAAAAGTTCGAGTTACATGAAATTTAGCAGGTTAATTATAAAATTATTCTGTGTCTTGTTCTGAAAAAACAAACAAGCAAATAAATAAACCCCAAAATAGGATCATAGGATTTAGACCAGGAAGTCATCTCAGAGGTCACTTAGTACAATCACTGCATTTTTTACACTGAGAAACACCAATGTCAGACAGGGCTTTGTCCATAAGAATTTGGTTGAATTGAATTGAATTTATTGAATTAATTTGTCTAATGTTGTATATGTACAATCTTATCTATTCTCATGCCAGCCTTATGAGGAAGAGGTAATGAGGCAATCAGTTTGTACCTTGGGTTTTTTAGAGTTGTGATGTGGTATTGCCTCTTACCACTCTTGGTCATAATATGATAATAACAGAAAATATCTTCCTCTCATCTTCTTATATCTCCAAATCCCAGACAATGTTTACTTATTTAAATGGATCTATGGTCATAATCCCTCCATGTCTTTTCTTCTTGTACAATTCTTACCCATGCCCTTCCATAAATCCTCCATCTTCCTTAATGTCCTGGAGGCCATCTTCTCATTCATTTTACCTTTGTGTGATAACTCTTGTAAAATTCTCTCTCCTTTTGTCCCTCTCTCTTGCATTACAATCATCCTCCCTCCTATTGTCATGCATCTCTTCCCTAATGTCTTCCATGGCAATATTGGCTTTCATTGGAAATATACATACTTGAGAAAGTGAACTTGATGATGATGATGATGTTTTCAGTTTCATGGGGGAGTGAAGTCTTGAAAAATATTAGTTATGAGTTCTTGCTGTTAAACTAGCATCAGTTATTTAATTTCATGCCTTCTGCCATCTATATTACCCCTCCCCATGTTCTTTCCACTTTTCTTAGCTAAAGTCAACATTTTCTTCTATTTCTTTATTTAAAATAGTGTGTTTTCTCCCGAGTGTGAGGATATGCAAGCAGCATCTGAAACAAATAAAATGAAATGATCCCTGGTATAGAAAAATGATAGCTGGAAAGTAAGAATCCCAAAATAAGAGCTCACAGGGAGGGTAGGAAGAAATACCACCATCTCATCAGCAAAGAAGCTGAAAATAAGACATGCTTGTGTTAGTCTTGAGTGAAATAGAATTCTCATGACCAGCAGTTCAGAGTGCAAATAAAACACATATGGATGGGTATGTTATTATTGGACTTAATTTGGTATATTCTATGATAGCCTCATTTCTTCCTTACATTGAGTCATTCACATTTTCCATTTGCTGCTTTCTAAATTAATCCTCCAGGCATTTGATACACCCTGCCTAACTCTTCATAAATCAGCTGGACTTTGGAGTAGTATCGACAGTGGCTTTGCCAACTCCATTGTCTCCTGTCAAGAGTTTTCTTAGGCTTCTAAACAATTTGCCATGGATGCCCTTGTTTGTTTGGCCCATTGGTCTTTGTTCTGGCTGAAAACTTTGATTTATAACTGTATATAATGGATGGCTGTGGGGTAGGTGGACTATAGCTCTTGCTCCTCCTCTTTTAATCTAGCTTTGCCTAGAAATCCATGTCATGCAGCATTCTCAAGGGAACGAGGCTGGGAAGTTTTCCATATACCCAATGGGAGGCCATTAATCATGGTGAAGAGACCCTCACTAGCTTCAAGCATGTTTGTGAAAGTCAGGCAAACAAAAGTGGGCCCACCTCCAAAGGGCTTCTCTAAAGAATGGATCTTAGAGCTGATGTATTCATTGTGCAGCATTTACAAAGAAGAGTGGAAAGAAACATTCAGGGAGCTGCCTATCTGGGTGTCTCAAAAAGCTATCTTCCACTTAAGTGCTCAGGCTTATTATTGAGGAAAACTCCCAGAGTTCCCAAAAGAAGTTGTTAAGTCTTCCTATTCAAAGCAGTTGAGATCTCTATTCACATCTCTCATTTTTAAAAGGATGAAAAAAAAACTTTAAAAAAAATTGGACAATTTCATTATCATGTAACTCACGTATTTTAATGCTGTTCTTTAAAAAAAAGCTTAATTTTGCTTTTGAGCAGTTTTATAATTTCACTATGTTTCATAAACTCCCAGTGATGGCCTTTCTGAACACATATTGATGTACACATTTGCTACCATTTGTGATGTTAGAGAAATTAATTGCCTTGTGAAGGGTCACATAGTCAGTATGGCAGGATTCACACCAGATTCCCAGGCCACTTCTCCAACTATAATAGGCCTCTCATCCTTGAGTTCAATAATCCAGCTGAGAATGCTGGAGACTCACTGGTTCTTTTAGTTGCAAAGGATGATACTGAATTCACAACAGACATCAGAAGGCCTTTGCTGAGGGTTTGTAAGATCTTGGATCCAAGCAAACTGACTTTCCCCACAATGCACACTGGGAACATATCAGCCTCTTGTATTTATTTTTTATTTGTTTTCATTTTTCTTCATAAAAATGAGCTTGTCAGCCACAGACTTTTATGAGAGACTGAAATGCCGTCTTTTCCAAAAACGTGTTTTTGCAGTAGAACAGCTATGTCCAAACTAGAGCACCAAGTAATTAAATTCACCAAATCTTAGCACTTGAGAGGAAATATGCTACAGAGAATAGAGAAGGGCATTGGAAGGCACAAAGATCTGAATTCAAATCCACCTTTTCTCACCTAAGTTCTTTAGCCTTCCCTCGGTTGATTCTTTCATGAACTGGGTGGGACAGTGTGCTGGAAGTGAAGTCAGGATGATTTCAATTCCCATTTCAGACACAAATTGGGTGGGCAAATTTGCTGACTTACCCAGGCAACCCTCATAGACCTTTAATTGTCGACATGTCAAGTGAGAGTGAGCTTCCACACTAGGAGTTCTTACACTGATAAAACCAAAAATTGAAGAGAATTTCTTACATGTTTTTTTGGTGATTGGAAACTTGGGCTAAGCAGAGAGCAATGAAAAGTCTGAAGAGGTCAGCCAAAGAGGATTTAGAGGTACTGATGATTTCAATCAATCAATATTTTAAAGTTCCTACTATGTGATCGTTACTGTTTTAAATACAAAAGGATGTATTTAAAAAAAAAAACTCTCCCTACTCTCAAAAAACTTAAATGGATCTGACTCTTTCCCCAAATATATAATTCAGATCTGAATGGATCTGACTCTTTCCCCAAATTTATAATTCCCAAGGATAGAAAGAAAATATAAGATGAAATATTCATAACTCTATTTACTAAACAACTTTGCAAAATTAAATTTAGCACAGACAAGAAGAGCCTAATTCATTTTGTTTAGGAACCTTTTGACTTAATTATTCTTTAAAGTGGAGTCAATCAATAAACATTTATTAAACACCTACTATGTGTCAGGCACCATACTAAGTGAAAGTTGTATGTTTCATTGCTTTTTTTTCCTCTGCCATTCTACAATAGGAAAGAGTTCTTTGGAAGAGCAGCCAGGACTGTTTTGAGTTTATTTTCTTCTGTTTAAACAGGTCCCAAACTGATAAATAATTTCCTTCTGAATGATGCTAAAATCAAAATGGAAATGATGTTTTTTTGGAGATTGTTCTCTAGGTTATTTCAAGATTCTTCGAAATAAAGAGAAAGATATTTCTCCGATGCTAGTCCATTAGCACTCGGGCTCCTGACTTAATGACAGCAGAATTCATTGATCTCCAGAAACAATCCCTTTCAATTGACCTGGTACAGGGCTTCGTTTCAATCTAGCTCTCCTGATGTGAGTGATCAGAAAAATATTCGTTAACCAGATGACAGAAAACAGTAATTAAAATCCATAGTTAATTTACATGAAAGCACAAATGAGCCCATCCATGGGAAGGTTTTTAAGCATTAAAAATCCATTAAATTGAGGTGAGAAGCAAACTGGACTAGATGATCTGAGGATTTCACAGATACTCAGAGAATCACGAGACACTTACTCAGAATAAATCTCCCCAGGATGGTAGGAGAAATGCTCACGATGCTTTTCAGCTCTTTTTGGGAAATGTATTTCTGCTGTATCCTTCTACCTTCCCCACTTTAGTTCTTTGTTCTAGCAACTTTTAACATTTTGATTCATGATTTAATTTGTGTTTCACAAATGCTTCCTTTGAAAGCACCAGCTGGCTCACGCAGCCTTTTCGTGTCAATTTGAAAATTGTTTCCACTGTGGAGGCTGGATGTCAGAGGAGAACGGCCACTGCCTTTGAAGCTAGAGGACCAGAGGTTCAATCCTGGATTTTCCATTTAGTAGCTGTATCATCTTGGGCAAGTAATTGCCTTCTCTGTGCCTCAGTTTCCTCATCAGGAAAATGAGAGGATTGAACTATAAGTATCACATACATGTTCCTTTCCTATTCTAAATAGGAACCTCTTGGCTCCGGTTTCAAAAGGCAATAAAATGCAGTCCCATAATGCACAAAAATTTGAATTTCCTGTGGTCTACCTCTATTGTCATCTTCCATCATCCGAAATTGCTGGTTGTGTAGACTCAGGGCAAGTCACTTAAAATTTATTTGCCTCAGTTTCCTCACCTGTAAAATGGGGACAATAATAGCACCTTTCCCACAGGGTCAGTGTGAGAATCAAATGAGATAGTTACTGCAGATTGCTTAGCACAGGGCCGGGCACACAGTAAATTCTGAATGAATGGTTACTATAGTCAGCAATCGGCTGCAATGTGCAATGCTCCCACGCCCAAATGTGCTGAATTAGAACGTGATAGAGTGTCCATTCTACCCCTAGATAAAAATGTCTTCCAAATAAATTCTTACCTCTTCCCCTAAGCAGCGAGCCCACATGGACACCAAGCTGAGTAATGGCTCTTTGGGTGTGACACGTGCTTGCCTTGTCCAAACATAGACTACATATGTCATCTAGGTGAAAGAGAGTTTTCTTCCAAAGAGATGTTTGAGATAAGCCATGAGAGGAAAAGTGGAATGGCTTGGACTAGTTTTTTTAAATAAAATATGAAGCCACTTGGATGTATTCCAGAGCAGCTGAACTATGTTAAAAGACATAATAAACAGTCCGAGCTTTGCATGCATTTATTTAATTGGAGAATAGATTTTTCGATCACTGTCACGGGCAAGAGCAGCCATTTGATCCCGGGGCTTGGATTAAATGTTTCATCACTGGTGCCTATTTAAGGATCTTTATGGTACACTAAGACAGTCCCCTGGGCCAGCCCATGTCAACTGCAATAAAGAGATCCACACAAGTGAACGAGATGTATTTTTGTAGGATGTACAGAGTCAAACGTACTCTGTAGCAGCTTCCCATCTTGCCTGAGAGCACGTCTACCGATGGCCAAGGTGGGCATCCTGGGGCCAGAGGATTTGGGGATTTGCTTATTTAAAATGGATTTCCAAGCTCCTGTTCTCTTTCAAAAGCCAGGTGAGTCTTTCCCCAAAAGAAAAGGGGCACAGAAAGTGTAGCGGTTCTATCTTTTGGGTTTTTGCTTCTATTTTCTCCCAGGAAGAAACCCACCTCCAAAACTTAAAGTGGGAAGCATTCTGCCCTATATTGTTTTATGCCTTCGATGAAACTCACCATCTGCTTCCTGTGGGGGTAAATGTAAATTTTATAGATCTTGCAATTCGGGCTGAGTTGGGCTTGTTTCTCCACTTATACTGTGTGGTTGTACAAAGCAATTCAGGCAGCTTAGCTGGCTGTGACATCTCTGAGGAGGGGGTTGGGGAGCCACAAACAGGCATTTATCACTTTAAAAACCCTTCGGGATGAACAGGGAAGTCTTGGGAAAATGGAATATTGAACATCTGGATGCTCATCTCTGCCACGGCAGTGAGTTCGGTCCTTCTTTTTTGCCTCTGGGACTTGTGCAAGAGGCATAATTGTGTCTGTTTCCTGCACTCTCCGTGGTGGCTTTATACAGAATTATGTATATGGAGGCTTGGGCTGGCTCCTCCATGAATGATTACAACATGGATAAAATAGATAACTGGGACCTGAGTTCCATCCAAAGATAACACCGAGAGATTCTTGCTTGGGATTTGGGGAGCAGGAGGCAAGGGGGTTGGGAGGGCTGATGTGCTAAAGCGTGCTGTTTCACACAAATTAAAAAAAGCAATTGTAACAAAATGTTCTTTTATGGACTTGTGGTATTTTGGATAATTGAATGGCTGTGTCGTGCCTCCATAGAGCTTATGTTGCATCTTTCAGAGATGGAAGGGGAGAAGCGAGCAAGTGAGTTTGGGATGGTGAGGTTATTTTTAAGTAGGGCTTCGGGAAGCTGCTGAGTAGGCACTTAGAAGGGCCCTGAAGAGCCTACCTGTTGGTTGCCTAGCAAAATCCAGGCAGCCGATCCCCCGTCCTGTTAAGGGATGGGACAAGGAACAAACCTCCTGTGTTGTCATGCTTGAATTATACCGAGTGGAGGAGGGCGAAGGGAACACTGGAAATGCTTCCGTTTCCACTTAATGAGTTTTTTGCTCAAGGCTTCAGAAAATAAAGGGAAGGATCCTTCTCCAAATAAAGTTCCCAGTTCCCACTGATTTGTGGGCAGGCTTTTCATCCAGGAGTTGGGGGAAAATGAATTGAAGAATAGAGTTCATCAGTTTTCTATTTTGACAACTGTTTCTAATACTGCCTTTTCCCAGTTCATCTGGAAGACCGGTCATTCTTTAACTCTTCCCCTTTTTACCACAGGCCCTACCCCCATCCCCAGAGAGAGTCAGATACTTAGAAAAATGATGAGGCTGAATTTAAATGCAGGCTTGCTGTTTTTTCAACATATACCCTAGGCCCTAACATACTTTTTTTTTTAGGTAAAAGGGAACTCCTACCTCACGTCTGGATTTAAATTGCAGGCTTGCTTTTTTCTGGCATATACCCTAGGCCGAAACATATTCTTTTGAGGTAGAAGGGGGACTCCTACCTCATATCTGTTGTTTCTCATCAAGAGGATCTTGAAATCAATCTCAGAGGCAACTAATCCAATCCTGTCCTTTTTATGGGTGGGGAAACTGAGGCCCCTCAGGTACAGGGTTGTCTAAGGGAATGGATTCAGGACCAGAGCTGGGATCTGAACATAGGTCCTCTGACTTGAAGTGCTTCACTATATCCACAGCTCCAAAAACCTTACAAAGGGATTGGAGGTGTGGGCCATTCATTCTAACTCTAGACTCTTAGGAGAATATTCCCATTTATGGCTCCCTACTTGGGAGCCGCCTTATAGGTGTGACCTTGGAGTAGAATACGGGGGGACTTTCCACTCTGATTTGGAGGCAGAAAACCCCATGTCTTCTGTTTCCTGTGGTAGTTTAAGAAATTCCTTAACTACAGTTAATCCAGCAGAAAATTAAGGGTTTTAGGTAAGATGGACTCTGTAACTTTAAGACTCAGAATGTATGAAATTTAACTTTTTGTGTGATATCGGGCACATTGTTTAAGCTTTCTGACCTTTGTTTCTTCAACTGGAAAATGAGGGGGCTATGCTAAGGACCTTCCATCTCTAAATCTGAGGGCCTTAGAGTCTTCCCCTGCCCTCTTATGTATCTGTGACTTTGTGGTGCTTTCCATGCCAAATATGGATTCTCCCTCTGCTCCCCTCTCTCTTCCTTTCTCCGAGGGCCATCTCCTTCACCTTGCACCAGCTGAAAGGGATCACTGCCTCACTGAATTTCTCATAGCATGTCACTTGTCCTTTGCGGATGGTCTCTTACACTCTGCCTTCTATCATAATTATTTGTGACCTGGCCTTTTGCTTCCACCATCAGATTAAAAAGCCCGTGAGAGGTCATGTCATCTCCAGCTCCATTGCTTAGGGCACAGGGCTTTGTACATTCAATCCAGCAAGTATTTATTAGGGGCCTACTGATCCATTTATCAAGAAGCATTTATTAAGTACCTCCTTTGTGCTAGGCTCTAGAGCTATAGAAACAACCCCCACCCCAAATAAAGCAGTTCCTGCCCTAAGTAAGATTACAATCTAACAGAAGAGGAGTATTGCAGATACAAAGACATATATATATATATGTATATATATATATACACACACACACACGCACACACATATATATATATACACATATATATGTGGGTATATATGTGGGTTTCTGCATATTTTATACACATATATGTATATATATACACATATTTTATGTATATGTATACACAGAGAGATAACCTTATATTTGTATACATACACACACAAACTCACAATCCCTACCCTAAAGGAACTTTCATTTTACTGGGGGAAAACATGTTCAAAAATAGGTGTGTATATGTATATGCATACATATACATACACATTCACACATATATGTATTATACATATATGTACCTAATGTGATATGAGTATAGAATATACACACAAAACCATAGATACCCACACACATATATGTACATATGTATGTGTATTAGTACAATAGCCATCTTGTCCAAACCTCTGAATTTACAGTTGAAGTAAGTGTGGCCAAAAAGATTAAATAATGCGTCCAAAGAGCCAGAGACAGGGAGTGAGCCCAGTTCTTCTGCTTCTAAATCCAGCAATCTTGCCTCTGTGTTACAAAGAAACATGGGGCAGGGTAGGGCAAGGAGCATCTCATGTGATTTGCAGGTAATCACTCCATTGCAATATGTGTATATGGATACACATGTATATGTATGTATATATAGCAAGAATATGTACATATTGTCTAAATACCTATGTGTGGTATAAATATATACACACAAATAAATGGGGGGAAGAAACCAACACATAGTTGATGCTTAATAAAATGGTTGTTGAATTAAATGACTTTAATTTCCTTGCATATTCGATACTGCAATTGCCTCTGAAAGAGCAAGTATGACCTGCTCAGCACCTACCGGAGTCCACAGGATTGATTTAGGATGTAAAAGGATTGGCCACAATTGAATCTAGACAGGATAAACACATTTCTCATGGCATTCCTCATTCTCAATATTTAGGTCCAAAGTTGATGATGTTTCAAATTTGGGAAAGGTAATTTAATTTCTGATTTCCCGCCTTTTCTGTTCAAGTTCTTCTGATAGAAGTAGCAGATCAGCATTTCCTCAGCATTGATCAACTGGAATCATCTTCAGACTCCACTAATATAGCAGATGTGCTATGCTCTGATTTGTAGTTAGTACAGCCTTGAGTTTTCAAACTTTCAAAAAGAAAAAGGCCAATAAAATTGTCCTAACATGTCAATTTAGTGAGACACAGATGACTTCTGTGATAAGCCAGCCCACAGGGTCAAATGGCAGCCAGCTGGCAATCTTAGCACAGCCTTCTCCAACTGGTCATGTTTCTATTTATGATACAGTCACTGGGCTAACTACTATAAAGTTAATCCTAAGTCAATCAGTGATACTTCCAGCCCATTGAGTCTTCTCCTTTTTGTTTCAGAAAAGTAAGAATATTGGGTTATAGTCAAGATCAGAATAGAATTCTTGTAAGGATAGAAGTCAGGAAAAAACTGAGGCAAGTTGTCAAGGGTCCCTACGACTTGAATTATTAAAGAAGAATAAATGGAAGTAAAGGAGAACCTCATTATAAAGTACTTTATGATGCTAGCATGGCTATGCTATGGTTAGAACGAAGTATCAGGTCATATAGAAATATAGAGACATTGAACAACATGGCACCCTTACTGTGATATAGAGAGCTGGTAACTTGGATATTATTCTAATCATGAAGAAGGAATTCTTTAGAACTGTTTTTTAGCTCTAAGAATAGAGAGACTTTAAAGTAGAGGTTCTTAATCTGATGCCCATGAATTTTACACATATATATATGTGTGTATGTATGTATACACACACATACAGAGAGAGAAGTGGGGGAGGGAAGGAGAAAGGAAAAGAGGGAGAGAGAGGGAAGAGGAGGAGGGAGGAAGGGAGGGGAGAAAGGAGACAAGGAACTAAATTGCAGTGTAATTAGTTTCCTTTGTAATCCTGTATTTTTATTTTATATATTTAAAATATTATTCTTAGAAAGGATATCAACCCAATTAATTTATTTTCCAAGGGGTCAATTATCCAAAGATAGGTAATAAACCCCCTGCTTTAGGAATAGTCTAGACTGATTTTTTTGAATCTGCAATTTTGTAAAAGCAGCCTAGAAATTTGATGACCCATTGTTGTTCAGTCCCCCACAGGAAAATCTGTCTGTTAATTGCAAAAGGTATTAACTCTACCCTTAAGGCTTCCTCCAAATGGATCAGAACCTAGAAGATTCAGAGGAATCAGGAGCAGTAAATTGCCTAGATGCCTTCTTTATTATTGTAGTTACAATATAACTATATTTGATATCATATATAGTCAAAGCGTTTTCATTATAAAATACATTTTATTAGATCTTCCCCCAATCAAGCCATCTTCATGTATATATTTCTTTTTCTTATTCCACAAAATTTACCTTTCACATCCAAAATAACTTCATCCTCAAAACCCCTGTGTCTCTCTCTTATGGATGGAGAAGTAGGTGTCAAAAGACGGAAGTTCAGGTACTAATTCTATCCCTTTCTACCTGTGTGATCTTGAGCCTCAGTTTTCCCATCTGTAAATGAAAGGATTTTATTAAATGAATTCTAAGATCCCTTCTTGCTCTGAAGCTTTCTTTGATCCAATGCTCTATAGTAGGTAGGATTCTTTTGAGTAAAGTCATCTGGAATTATTCTCCTAGACCTAGCCTCTAGGAATCAGTTTGAAAGTTGCTGAAAACACACATGTGCCCTAAATTAGGACAGGAAAGGAGCAAGATGTGTCTTAATTTTTTGAAAAATGGACATCACTAAATGCCCATCCTTAGAAGTCACTAAATGTGTACATGATATCTATTAGAATAGTTCTTTCCCTCATAAATGAATTCATTTGGAAACACTGGGTTTCACATAAATAACCAGTGACTTAGGGGCATTTTAATGGGTTTTTTTTGAATATATGCTACATACAATGCATCATGTGGAATAGGGAAAAAAGCCAGCTCAAGAGTAAGAGAACCTTATTTTACCTCTTTTTCCCTCTTTTTCCCAATATGATAGCCCTTCCACCTCTAGTTTCTTTTTCATATTATCAAAGTAAAAATCAAATTATACCCCTAATCTTTATACTCATAGTAGAAATATAGTTCTCAAGAGTTCTTTCCTTTTTATCTTTTTATGCTTTTCCTGAGTTCTGTGTTTGGAGGTCAAATTTTTTGTTCAGATCTGGTCTTTTCATTAGAAATAGGTGAAATTCAACTATATCATTAAATATCTATCTTTTCCCCTGGAAGTTAATGCTCATTCTATCTGGATAGCTTATTCTTGGCTGTAATCCAAGTTCCTTTGCCTTTTGGAATATCTGGTTCCAAGCCCTTGGATCCTTTAATGTGGAAGCTGACAGATCTTGTGTGACTCTAATTACAGTTCCTCTGTATTTGAATAGTTTCTTTCTAGCTGCTTGCAATATCTTTTCCTTGGTGTAATAGTCCTGAAATTTAACCACGATATTTCTTGGGGTTTTAATTTTGCAGTCTTTTTAAGGAAGCGATTGGTGAATTTTTTCTATGGCTATTTTGCCTTCTGATTCTAAAACAACAAGGCAGTTTTCTTTCATGATTTCCTGTAAGATAGTGTCTAGGTTCATTTTTTCATCATGGCTTTCAGTAAGTCCAATAATTTTTATATTGTCTCTCCAGGATCTATTTCCAGGTCAGTTGTTTTTCCTAGGAGATATTTCATATTTTCTTCTATTTTTTCATATTTTTTTGTTTTTATTTGACTGATTCTTGAAGTCTTATTGAGTCATTCACTTCCATTTGTTCAATTCTAATTTTTAATGTATTATTTTCTTCAGTTACCTTTTTAAGCTCCTTTTGTAACTGGCCAATTGAAATTTTTCCATTGCAGTCTTTCAATTTCACCAGTTTTGTTTTCCAGTAAATTGGTGTCTTTTTCCATTTCACCAATTTTTTTTTCAGTGAATTGATGTCTTTTCCCATTTCATCAATTTTGTTTTTCAGTGAATTGGTGTCTTTTTCATATCTCTTTTGTAGGGCATTATATGTTTTTTTTTCCATTTCTTCTTGCAATGATCTTGTTTCATTTGCCCATTTTTCTTCTAACTCTCTTTTGAGATTCTTTATGCAATCTTCCAGGAAAGCCTTGTGAAATGGGGACCAGGTCATTTCTCCTTTTGTGGCTTCCTCTGGAGTTGCTTTACCTTTATGAACCTCAGGTTCTGGGGTCTGTTCTTCTTGCTCTCCATAAAAGATGTTTTTGGTGAAAGTTCTTTTCTGTTTTTCATTCATTTTTAAAGCTTGAGGTTTGTTTAAAGCAGAGGAGCAGCAGCTGCTTTAATTTGCCCAGGGGCAGTTCAGCTGATTGACTTCTGGTGCTGGGCTCTCCAGGCTAGGTCTGGCATTTGCAGTGGGTTACAACCTACCTTTTACAAAAGGCATATCTGCCAAAGCACCTGCCTGCAATCAGGGCATAGTGTACCAGGAGCCTCAGATAGACTTCCCAGGTGCTTAGAATCAGCCGGCTTCCTGCCCTCTCCCAGAACTGCCTTCTGAGCTCAGCAAACTGCCTGACCCATTGCCCATCTGAAACAGACCTGCTCTGAAGCTCCTCCAAGGTAGCTTCTTCTAGGAATGTGTTGTAGTCCAAATATTTGGGGGAGCTTTCACTCCAGAACCAATTCAGAGGCTTAATCTGCTGTTGGAGAAGTCAGAGGAGATCAGAGTCATGTCTTCACTCCGCCATCTTCAAGAGTAAGAGAACCAAAGTTAGACTTCATTTATCTGAGCCTCTATTTCTCACCTGCAAATTGAGAAGGTTAGATGAGCATCAAGGTATTTTTCAGCTCTTAATCTAAAATCCTGAGATTTCTAATGTCCCTCCAGTCATATCATTCGATGGTTCTCTGTTGATGTCATCCTTCCCTTTAACAGCCCAGTCAGGAAAGAATTTCCCAATAAAAGATAAACTCTACATTTTTATATTTGGGGAGAGTGCCCTGGACTCCATTAGGGGATAAGTAATTGAGATGCTGGGTCACCAAGTTTCTGCTAGAGGTTGGGGAGGGAAATCCAGTTATCTCCATATTGTTGAAAGTCTGAAAGTGCTTTCTAAATTTAGGTCCCTGAGTCAAAGCTTTAGTCACTTTATTCTAGTTATAGCCACAGTTGAAAAGTTGAAACATGAAGATAGAATTGGTCAGATGAAGGCATAATGGAAATCATGTTAGAAAATTGAAAACTTATTCTGTGCTTCCTTTTTGAACTTATTTCTGTCATTTTGTACCTTATTTTATCTTCTTACTCCTATTTCTTATAGGAAAACTGTATTTTAAAGGCAGTGATGTTTCTGTGGATAAAATCCTAGGTACATGAATGAATGAATGAAAAAAGCTTTTATTAAGCACTTACTATGTGTAGAGCACTATGTACTTAGCATCGGAGATACAAATAGAAAAATAAACTAATCCTTGCTCTAAGAGGTTTACATTCTTAAAGAGAAGAGAATAAATACTGAAGGTTTTAGCTACAAGTCTGAAGGAAAGGTCCTGTGGTCCTTGGAGTGCAGTAGTAAAAGAAAATGGCAATATATTTAAAGTCATTTCCACTGATAAAACAATATTCATTTTGATATTTAACCATGTGAGAGTGTCATGTGCTTTGGTTGTAAGACCCTCCTTTTCTGCATTTTTAATAGCTGCTACCAAGCTGCATCTCCATGGAGATTGCTTCCTGGGATGATAGCTATGAAGGCTGGGCTGGATGCAGTGCCGGTAACCTGAAGGTTACTTATACTTTTGGGGTTCTTGGAGCTCCCTTCCAGTTGATCAGCATTTGGTCTTGGTGATAGCAAGGGATTTGGACCCTTTCTCTATAGCAATTGTTCTTCTCATTGATATCCACAAGCCCCAGACTGGGATAAAGGGCTGGTAGCCTGAAAGGATAAAGATGGAGGGGGTGGACAGTGCTATTTCCAAGGCTCTTAGCTTAAGTGTCCTGGGCTATTTCCACTGAGATTGGAGGAGACTGAGTTTGACTCATCTGACATATACTATCCTTGCTTCTTTATCTCAGGGCCAAGTCAACAAGCATTTATTAAAGTACCTACTATGAGTCAGACATAGTGTTAAGTCCTGGGCATACCAAGAAAAAAAATTGCCATTTGTCTCAAGTAATATTGTCAAAATGGGGTAACTTATTCGACTAGATTGTTTTGCCTGACCCAAAAAGAGTGCTATTGATTATGGGACCTGGAAAGGCAGGCAAACTTAAGCCCCAGGTATAAAATTAAAAAAAATAATAATAATGACCAGGTAGGTAAGAGTGTCACTGTACCTTGGCTTAGTCAGTTCGTCTCTTAGGATTGGGTCCAGTTCTGGATGTCATATTTTAGGAAGGTCATGTGTGATAAAACTGCAAAGCATCCATAGGAGTGCACTGGATTGGATAATGGCTTTGATCTATGAGGATTTATGCAAGTAAATGAGGATTTTCCATTTAGAAGTGATTGCCATCAAGGATTTTAAGGGCTACCATATATTAACGATTATTTTTGTTTAATTTGGACCAAGAAGAGCAGAGAATGAAAGAACCAGATGTAGATCCAACCCAAAGACAAATCTATTGAAGCTGACAATGGAATCATCCCCTTCCATAAAGAGTAGGAGCCCCTTCCAGGATGGTTGGATGACCCTGGAGGTGCTAAGGGAGAAACTCTTTTCTATGTAGGTAGATTGGAATAGATGATCCTTGAGATCTTTTCTAAGACTGAAATTCTGTGAGTCTGCTAATAAATGCAATATTAATTCCATCTTACCATGCTGTCCAGATCTGTATTAGGCATATGGAGGGCACAGAAAGGGTACGGTCAATTTCCTGGTATCTCAATTACTTTTTAAAATGTGATAATTTTAAGTAACTCAATATATTAGTTAATTTCCCTAATGCCCTTTGATGCATATTCATCCACCTTCGATGGTTTCTCCTCTGGCCACATTATTCAAAGAGCTTACAATCTAATTGGGGAGACAAGACAGAGGTGAAGGAACAGGAAATATAAGACAGGGCTTCTTTGTGCACAGATTTTGTATGACTGAAATATGTTAGAGCTGTCCCTCAGAAGCCAAGGTAGTCTACAGTTTGTGCCAAAGTATGGCAAGGGTCCATCAGCTAGTGGGATTCTGGACCTGGGGCTCGATGAACTTTAAAAGCAATATTTTAGTAGCTATATTTCAATTAGTTTCCATTATAATCCTATATATTTTATTTTACACATTTATAAGTATCCTGCTGATAAGAGATCATTGGCTTTGCAGATTAACCACCAAAGGAATCCATGATACAAAAAGGATAAGAACTTTTTATATGCTGGATTTGAATTTAGGAGAGACTTGGATTCAAATCCTATTCCAGACACCTACCAATTATAAGACTCAGCATTTTCCCTTATCCCCTATGAGCCTCCCATCTATAAAAATATACATGACAATATTTGGATAATCTCTAGCACAGGGATGTTGTATAGAAAGGATGCTTGTAAATTTTCCAGGGCTGCAAAATGGGAAGGGAATATTGGGTATTTCTGTTTTTCAATCTGAGCTTGTGATGTCGTGGGGTAAGCAACAAATGCCCAGAGAGTAATGTCTCTCCTCTAAGCAGATCAAATCAACCTTAATCTGTGCCATGGAGTCTTCAAGATATTCCTGAGTTCAGTTGATATGCCCAGCTTCTGCCAGCCCTCCTGACTCTTTCTTAGCCCAATGCCTTTCCTAACCCACCACTCTCTTTCCCCAAGGAATAGTCTATAGGGCATTGATAGCTGAGCTCTATTTTCACCAAAGACAGAACTAGAGGATTATAATATACAATATCAAGGTTGAGTTTAAGGATGAATTCACTGGCTGAATGGACTGTCATAAGCTTGAATAAACAGGGAGAGATTTGGGAGTCCTAGAAGTGGAAGGGAAGGAACCATACCATAAACACATATAAAAAAAAGTCATCTTTAAAAAAACAAACAGGAGATGCAGCCTAGAAATAAGATGAATTATAGACAGATGAGGAACCATAGCATAGTGGATCAAGTAATTCTACACTTGAAGTGAGGCATTTGGATTTGAATCCCAATTCTTCACTTGTTAACTATTTGATCTTATAAAAATCAAATAACCTCTCTGCATCTAAGTAATTGTCCAAGACTGGTCTCCTAAGCTCAGGACCACAGTTTCTTCAGGTGTCTACTGACGTTTGACTTCACCTTGGTAATAAGTAATTATCTTCCTTTACTTTGGAGATAATCCTTTGTTCTTCTGGGTTTTTTTCCTTTTGGTTCTGAAGAGCAGAAAGCAATTAGACTGACCTTCAGAAAAGCTTTACAAGCTAGGGAGGGGGAGAACACCTTTCCAGGAGACAGAAATATAAGGCCCTCCCTCTCTCTACTTGGTTATTTCATTGGCTTCAGTTCCTTGATACCTCAATTCATTTTTAAAAAGTGATGATTTTAAGCTACTCAGAATAATAGTCAATTTCTTGATGCCCTTTGATTCGTGATCTCCCATTTTGTAGGTTCTCATTCATTAATCCCCTTTTCTCAAGAGTTCACTCCTGCCACTCATTGGCACCTCTTGCCCTTAATTAGTACTCACACTCTAGTCCCTTTCTCCCCCATGTCCCCTGGAAAAGATGTATTGGCCATCTAGAAAATTTCTGATTGTATTAATGGGGGTAGACGTCCACACTGTGGATTCACAAGAACACAGAAGGGGAAGGGAGGGTCTATGGAAGGAGGATGAGAAAGATGGCAATGCAGAGGGAAGAGAGTGGCTAGCCTTGGAGTAAAGAAACCTTGGTTTTCAGTCCTGTTCTTGCCAGATGCTGGCTCTGTGCTGTGTCTGTGGGTTGGTCATTTGGCCTCTCATAGCCCCATATAACTCCCTGTGATTATAAATTATATGAGAATTGCTGATTTGCATCAGTGGAACCTGACACTGAACTTTCAAGTCTAGATCTCCCCCTTCACCCACCCACCCCCACAGGGGGGAAATTATAGATATCTCTGGATAAATTGTCGAAAGACTTGGAGAAAACATCATCTGCACTTAATGTACTCATTCCAAAACCCAGCTGTTTCAGCAACAATCATCATTCATAATTTCTATAGTGCCTGATACATGCCAAATATTCGGCTTTTATTTATCTAATGATTTATTATTTTTAGTTAGATCATAATTTGGCAATGACTGGATAATCATTTGACTTGTCCTGGGGCTTGGAATCTGACTTTTAAAACAGAGACAGATACTTGAGAGGCAGAGGGAGAGACAGAGACAGACTAACAGAATCAGAAAGAAACAGGGAGAGACAGAGAAGTGGAGTGGGGAATGGAGGGAAAGAAGAAGAGAGGGAGGGAGAGAGAGAGAAAGAAACAGAGAGGCAATGAGACAGAGACAAAGGGGGGGAAGAGAAGGAAAGGAAGAAAAGAGGGAGAAAAGGAAGAAGAGTGAAGGAAGAAGAGAGACAGAGAGATATGTAGTCTTTGTATATTGGGGGGCAAACAGGGACTGAAGAATAACAACTGAGGGTTGGAGAGAGGACAGCTTCTCAACTCTTCTTTGGGCTGGGTAGGTGTGTTCTGACTTACTGAATCTCCTTGTATTTCAGAATGATTAATCAGGGGGTGGAATACTGCATTTTAAGTACCTGTCAACTGATGTTCCTGAGGAAATATCTTCTATTTGTAGATGTAACGTCTTCAAAAAGGAATAAGCTTCTCAGCCATTAAATAGACTACTGACTCCTTCACTAGCTGGGAAATCGTAATGGTATTATAAAAACTATATTTTATTCCAGAGCCTTTCAACTCTCTGAGAAAAAAGAAGTTTTCAGCCTCACACAGGAATTGATAGAGAGACCCAAGGTGCTCACTACCATAAGGTGGAAATAAGTCTATAGAATAGCTAGGGATGAGTGAGTGAGAAGATCCTAAAAGACCCCCCCAGAAACCTTGGTTTTTAGTAATCATCATCATTACTATTGTCATTATTACTGTAATAACTTATACCTGTGTAGCACTTTGCAATTTACAGACTGCACACATGATCTCATTTCTTCTTTTTAATATCCCTGTTAGGTAGGAAGCTTGGCAGATAATAGAGAAAAGAATCCTGGATGTGGAGGCCCTAAGATCTGAGTTTGAATCTTGTCTCGGATATTTTCTGGCTGGACAGCCCTGAGGAAGTTCTTTTACCTGTGTGAACCTCCGTATCCTCTTTTATAAAATGAGACTAATAATAGTACCTACCTCTCAGGACCGTTGTGGGGAGAACACATGGGATAATATGAACATCCTAAAGAGTTGCAGAAGTACAAACTGCTTTTATTATTAGTGTCAATAAATCGTAGGTTTAGAGCTGGAAGGGAGCTTGGAGGCCATATGACCAAAGAATCACAGAACTGGAGAAATGGAAGGGAAGGAAGAAGACTAGGAGGAAGAAGAAAAGGAGGAAGAGAGGAAGCAGGAGGAGAGGGAGGAAGAGGGAGAAAAAAATAGGAGAGGGAAAAATAAGAGGAGGAAGAGAAAGGGGAGGAAGAGAAAGGAAAGAGGGGAAGGAGGAAGAAGAGGAAGAGGAAGAAGAGGAGAAAAAAGAGGAAGATCATTCATGTAGTACTTTAAAGTTTGAAAAGAGTCTCACATGTTTTCATTTGATCCTTACAGCAGTTTGGTGAAGCAAGTGCTCATATTATTCCCATTTTAGAGATGAGAAAAGTGAGGTTTAGTGAGAGAGGTTAAGTGGTTTGATTAAGGTGACCACAGAAGTAAGTATTGAGATAGATTTGGGCTTAAAGCTTTTTGATTTGAAATCCAACACTAGCCATTATGCTCTCCAGCTGACTTTTTGGAAAGGATTTCAGTAATCACTTAGTCTCAACTCATATTCAAAAGGAAACCCTATTACAATATGCCTGACTAATGATTTTCGATTCTTTGTATCAAGGCTTACAATGACAGAAAACTAACTCCCAAGACAGTCCATTCTACTTTTGGACAGCTCTAATTGTTCAAGGAGTTTCTGTTTATTTGGGTTTTTTTTTTGGGGGGGGGTAATTTATATCAAGCCAAACAACTACCCATCATTCCATATTCTAATCTCTGAGGGCAAAAAGAATTAGTCTGATCCTTCTTCTAAAGACCATCCTTCACACACTTGAAGATAATCATCCTAGCTCTTTTCCTTTTCTTCTTACTTTGTTCCCCCAACACCAAGCCTTCCCTCTTTAACATAGATTTTTATATGGCATGCTACAATATGTAATAGCACCAAACTGTCATATATTACATAGGGTATCCCCAAACAGCTGCCCAAAGACTTTTGGGATACCATGTGTTACATTACAGTAGGATATAAGCTCTTTCAAGATCATGAACTTACATTCCTCTTTTTGCTATCTTGCCCTAGCACTAGCCTGGCACAGTGCATGAATTCAATGGATTCAGTCCCCATCCATCCTGGCCCTTTCAGGATCCAACCCTGAAACAGTGCTTGTTGGATGATCCTGAATGGTCTGCTACTTTCTTGAATGCATTAGTTTCATCTCCTCCGTGAAATTATTTTTAATTTTTTTTGAATTTTTAAAATTTAAAGAAAAATTTATTTTAAGCACTCTTTATAACCAAGGGTCACCCTTCTTCTGTATCCTTCATAGTACATGGCATGGTAATAAGTGCTTCTAAGGTGCTTAATAAGTGCTTAATAAGGTGCTTAATAATATTTGTTGATGAGGGGATATTTGAAAATGGCTGGCTTAGAGTGTATGCTACTAGAATTAAGGCATGTCTCTCACTCTCCTATTCTTCACCAAGCAGAAATCACAATCATCTTCGATATTGCTGGGCTTTCTACTTAAGAACTGAAAGAAATAGACTTAAACTTCACAAATATAGAACTATGTTTAGCATGGCTGCACATGTATAACCTGTATCAAATTACTTGCCATTTCAGGGAAGGGAGAGGAGAGAATTTAGAACTCAGAATTTTTAAAAATAAATGTTAAAATTTTCTACATGTAATTGGAAAAATATTTTTAAAAGAAATAGAAGTAGACTTCAGGGTAAATCATTTTAAAAAGCTTTTCAGTCTTATTCTTCCCAAGTTTGGCTCTGCCAGGCTGTCAAGTGCACCTGAAGAACAATACAAAGCAAAATGGTAGAGCTTGGAATCCCTCACTTTCTTCAAGGGCTCCACTTATGGGGGGCATTTTCCCCTCTACTATTCCTCTCCCCCACTTCGGTTGTTAGTTCCTTCCCTACCACACTAAAATTATTTTCTATTTATATCTATGTGCATTTTGTATTTGTTCAACTGTATATCTGTTTTCCTGAGTATTAGATAAACTCCTTGAGGGTGAAGAGACTCATTCTTTCATCTTTGTATTTCTCAGCACCTTCCTAAATAGCAGACACATAGTAGGTGCTGAATAAATAAAGTCAGGGTGAAATGAGAGGGAAAGGAGTAATAAAAAGAAAGAGAATGGCAGCCCCTTATTCCAGAGAATATGGTAGCATCCTTATATGTGGTCCCACATTGCCTTGCTCTCCATGCTAGGATGGAGGCTTGTACCATGCAATTGATGAAATGTTGCAAATGTAGAATGGGTTTCTTATACCTCTGTGTTCAGTGGACAGAGGAGAAGTGAGAGTGGGAATTGTCAAGGGTGTAATCCTCCCGTGATATAATGTGAACATTTCTGGTGAAGCGTTTCATTTTTATCTTCCTGAAAATGAAGGCATTCTGGGGAAAAAAGTTCATCTGAAGAATACCACGATTAAGATGAGTGTGTCATTAAATCAAATTACTTCTTCTTAGACATTATTGCAGTATTAAAGTTTTTCATTACTGTCAATTTTCCCTTAAAGTTTCTCATTAGTAGTTTCAGAATTTAAAAAAAGAAAAAGAAAAACTTTGATTAGAAACCAGAATATGCATGGCCCCGTCTGCTATACTGAGCTCCAGAGAAGGAGCCCTGAATTATGAGGCAAGGGATCTAAGTGAGAATTGTAGCTCTTCTTACTAGCTTTGGGCCAGTGACCTTGGGCAAGTGACTTCACAATACTGGACCTTAGTTTCCTTATCTGGAAAACGAGCAAGTTCCAACTCAATTCTATGAAATTTGATTTCAATAAACATGGCATTTCATGCTTTTTATATTTCACTCGATCAATGTTAAGTGCCTACTATGTGCCAACCACTACACTAAGCACTTGGGAGGCAAATAAAGTAAATAAAGGCAAGAGGTCATCCTTTCCCTTGGGGAGTTCAGTCTGTTATAATCATTTCTATTTCTGGTGCCCATATTTTAATACTTTGGTAAGATATGCAAGGGTAATATAATGGACCAGCAAGTTCTGGACTTGAGGTTCCAAAAGCCTTATTCCATTATTATTTGTGTGTCCTTGCAAAAATCAGGCTCTCCGATTCCTTCATTGTAGAAGGAAAAAGGGATTTAGTTGGACCAGATGGTTTCTGAGGTGACGTCCTGTTCTAGATTTTTGGTCCTGTGAAAAAGAAGGTCCTGTCTAGTTTTAGAATTAGCTTTACATTCCTTCTATGTTCTGTAATTCTATAATTGAATAAAACCTGCTCCTAAAGGAGAGGGGGAAGTTTCTTTGTTTTTTTTTTAACCATGAACAATTTTATTTGCAAAGTAAAGGAAACTGGTAGGATTACATTACAAACTAATGAAAAAGCAATATCCCCAATAAGTGAACCTCACCTCTCAGACCACTATAATGTATATGATTCAGGGTAGTACCCAGAGAACCAGCTTCTCTGGCACTAATGTTCTCCTTCATGGCCCTACATCTTTAGTGTTGATTGCTTCTAAGTAACTAGAGAAGCTGGGTGGCCCGATGTAAAGAGTGCTGGACCCAGGATCAGGAATACCTGAGTTCCTTAATAGCTTCCTGGGCAAGTCATTTAATTCTGTTGCCTTCCTTCTCTGTTGATTATTTCTCATTTATCCTGCTCATAACCTGTTTGGACATAATTATCAGCTTGTTGTTTCCCTCCCGCCACCATTATATTACAAGGTCCTCAAGAGCAGTGACTGTATTTTACCTTTCTTTGTTTCAGTCTCCAACAAAGTACCTACCACTTAGTAGGTGCTTAATAAACTGTAGTCCCAAATCTCATGGGTATTAAGAAGCAGAGTCAACATTTGAACCTAATTTCCTCTGACTCCATACCAAGTGATCTTTTCACTCTATCCTATAGCCTCATTTATAACTACAGCATTGTAACTACTAAATGTTATAATTCATGAATGATGTGCATAAAAGTTTCTTTCTGCATAGAAATAAAATAAAATATCTTTGGCAATGCATCCGAAGGGGCAGGGAAGAAACAAGACTTAGGTCACAGGACACCAGTGGATCCTACGTGCCCAGTTGGCCAAGGCGAGTGAGATGAGATGGGAGACCAAAATACCCACTCTATTATGCCAGCATTGAAATGCCATCACCTGATATCCCTTCAAAGGCTTCATTTGGCTCTTAACGGGGAATTCATACGTGGTTGATCTAGAGAGGCAAGAAATTAATCCAAGTGTCCCGTGTAGGCTTTAGTTTCATGGCAGCTGGGGAGACTGACTAAGCTCGATGGTTTTCTAAAGGTCATTCCCATTCTGCCGTGCCACTGGGCTCTTGTCACCTGAGCAAGAACTGAAACCATATGTGCCTCTGACTGCCTTCATGGTCGCTGGAGGTCGTGCTTAATTAACTGATGAGAGCGCTAATAGAGAAATTTCTTTGGCATTTCTATGAAAACCAAGGCTGCTGATGTCACCCTTTCTGATCCCACTGCACCCAGGAGGGATGCCTGATGGCCCCTTCCAGTATGCAGGTGCCTGAAATAATAGTGATATTTTGGAGATTTGTGGCAGGTGTGGGGAACTGGGAAGGGCGAGAGAAAGTCCAATGCAAGCTAGGCTGATTTAGCTCTGCCTTTCCACGACCACATCAACAATCAGCCAGAATCACTGTTGAATTCATAAGGTGCAGCCACAAGGAGTAAAGGAATTGACCCGAACTTGGGGTGCATTTATTCGGGTCTTATTTTATTATGATAGCTATAGTTATATAATAACAAAAAATAATGTTTTGAGGATTGCAAAGACTTCACCCCCATTTTCTCTTCTGAGGGATGGGACAATAGAGAGGACTCTAGATTTATAGGTAGGATGGGGGCTCAGATCTCGGCTAGATGCTTCTCACTGTGGGACTTTTGACAAGGTTCTTGAAATCTCTCAGGACTTCATTTTCTTAACCTGTCAAATGATAGAATTAGACTACTAAGAATTAGCTGCTGAGTTTTCTTCCAACTCTAGATTTGGGAGGAGACCTTTTGACCACCGTGGGAGATGGACACTACTGGTGTTGTTTTCCCCTTTTAAAGATGGGAAAACTGAGACTCCAAGATAAAGAGACCTTCTGTTGTAACAAAGAGAAAAGTTCAGGAAAGCTGACAGAACATCTCTGTCTGGCTTCTGTAATAATTGTCATTCCCTGCTCCCACACACACACATTTCTCAATTAAGGGAATGGACAATGGTTTCATTATTAATCATCCTGGCCCGAAGTAAAGTGAATTGCATAGGATCACATGGGTTGTGCAAAATAATACAACCACCAGGAGCATTGAATGCCTTGTGATAATAAGATAATGCTAATAAGAGTAAGGATAACTTTGTATATTGCTTTAAGATTTGCAAAGATTTGCAAGCACTATTATCTCATCTTGTGGTAATGAGATCCTAATTCTGGAGATGTGGTTGCAGAACTTAGAGCAGGGTATGTTCTTGGATCAAGAAAAGACTGGGACCCAAGGGTAGCTGCATTTCTTATGAGAGACACACCCCTTGTTCCTTCCTCGTCCAACTGATTTGTTTTTTGAGACTATCAAATTCTATCAGGATGCACTGACTTTACATGATCCTAAATCTTTGTCTCAAATCTCTAACTGCACTAACACAGGGAAATTCTAATCTGTTTCTCATTTTGGTCCTACAAGTGATTCTCTTAAACCAACTGCAATTGGAGGCCTTTGTTAATTAATGAAATCTGAGTTAATTTCTGTTCTCCCTACCATAGCCTAATGATCGGGTGGCATCAGACCTAAATATAGAAGCACTTAAGTACCAGCTTAAATTAAGTAGACTCTAATTCAACCTCAGAATTAGTGTAAAGTTCTACCCCTTTAAAATTATTGATTTTTTTTACTTCATACTCTTTTACCAATTACTGATGAACTCCCCATCTAGAACTTCACCTTGTAACAAAGAAAATAGTTTAGTAAAGCTGACTGGTACCTTTTTCTGATGGTCTCTATACTAAAAGACATTCTCTGTCCCACCCATCCTTCTACACACACAGATATCTCTCTCTGATGAGGAGGGACAGCTGTTTCATCCTCAATCCTCCAAGCTTGATCATTTCAGTTAATTGGTATTTGATGATCTTTTAATGTTTTTAAAATTAATTTGTATTACGATAGCCATTGCATACATTGTTCTCCTATTTCTTTTCTCTGTGCCAGTCCATCCATCTTCTCATATTTTCCTGAATTCTTCCTATTATCCTGCTAAAAGGGGTCACATTTGATGTCTCCCCCGGGATAGAGAGAAGTAAGGATTTCATATGGCATGACCATTAGCTCTTAAACTGGAACGGGACATTCTGATCCAAATGCCAGGCTTCAGTAGTCACCATCAACATCTGAGCCCAGCTGAAGGGGGTTGGGTAAGAGCCCCACTGCTGCCTCTATACCTTCTATACCCTGGAGTTCATGAGCTGTACCTCCAGTTCACTCTGAGCTGAAGCTCTGCCTAGGACTTTGTGTTGATCAAGGATTCTTTTTTTCTTCTTGATTGCTTATTTCCTAATCTCTTTCTTTCATTCCAATTTTTTAAAAAGGTGCCCAGAGATCATTTCCAAACTTCCTGTGAAATGTGAGACTTTAAAGCAGGAGACCTAGATTTTTTTTTTAGTCTCAGCACTGACACAAGTAATATGATTTGTGAGTTCTATACATTGTTTAATCTCTTTGGACCTTGAAATCTTACCTCTGAAGAAAGAAAGAAAGAAAGAAAGAAAGAGAGAGAGAGAGAGAGAGAGAGAGAGAGAAAGAGAGAAAGAGAGAAAGAGAGAAAGAGAGAAAGAGAGAAAGAGAGAAAGAGAGAAAGAAAGAAAGAAAGAAAGAAAGAAAGAAAGAAAGAAAGAAAGGGGGGGAGGGTTTAGGACATAATATCTTTAAGGTTCTTCCAAGCTTTGAACCTCAATGATCTCTGAAATGAGGCAGGAATGTATGGAAACCTACTATTAATAAAATGGAAGGGAAAAAATCTGGCAGAAAAAGTAGAAATATATGGGTGAATAAAGATAAATTCAGAACTGATTTAATGGCAGGTCCAGACATTGGATTTCATTTCATTATGGAAGGAAGTATATCGTAAACTAGGAAAAGAGAGAGAGAGAATTATCATTTTAAGGGCAAATTTCATGCCAGGAAATGTACTAGGTGTTTCACAAATATTATCTCATTGGATTCTCCCAATCCTGGGGAGTAGATGCTGTCATTATCCTTATTTAACAGTTGAGGAAATTGAGGCAAACAGAAGCAGTTAAGTGATTTGTCATGGCTATGAAGTATCTGAAGCTGAGTGTGAACTCAGGTCTTCCTGATTCTGGGCCTAGCTTATATGGCTACATCAAGGAGTCTGTGCTTGATCCTGTGCTATTTATAAATATTTTCACTAGTTATTGAATTTCACTCGCTATTTTTTACTATTGAATGCATGGATGACATGCTTATCTAATTGATAGATGTCATAAAACTGAAAGGGATAGCTAACACAAAGTTCTTGACAAAAGGTTGCAAAAAAAATCTCATTGAGGTAAATAATTGGGTCGAATCTAATAAAAATGAAATTTAATTGGAATAATTGGGTTCAAGAAATCAGGTACCTAATGATGAAAGCAAGACTAGGCAGTCTGGTGGGAAAATACACAAGTTCAATGTCAGTCAGCATTATTATATAGCAACAAAGAACAAATTGAGGAGCCTAACATCCAGAATAAGAAGAGAATTATTCAAGTATACTCTGTCCTGTCAGATGTCTTCTGGATTAATTTTAGTTCTGGACCTCACATTTTAGGAAAGACTTTGCAAATTGGAGATAATCCCAATGAAGAAATTTGGATTCTAGAGGTCTTCAAGTTCATGCCTTGTTGAGGGTCTGTGGTGGGATCCACAAACAGCTAACTGGGAGAAGAGGTGACATAAGTACATGGTGAGGGGAGTGAACAAGTGTTTGCCAGATTGGTCCCAAAAGACAGATTTCAGAGTGATAGGTTAGAGTAGCAAAGAGACAGATTGAGGTTGCTTGCAAAGAACTGATTCCTATAGTGAGCACCATTCTAAAGGAATGGGCTACATGGGGAGTCAGGTGCTTCTCCCTCATTGGAGGTCTTTTAACAAAGACTGGATAACCAATGGTCAGGTTTTTATATGACATTATTATTCTTGGATGGATGGACTTGAGGAACTCTGAGATCCCTTTCAATGCTGAAATTCTGTGATTATGAAAAGAAAAGGGGAGAGAAGAAGAAGATAGAAGAAGAAAGATAAAAGTAAAGGAAATAGAATCTCTTTAAGACTTCGTACCTTTTCTCTGCTGATTATTTCCAATTTACTCTATATATTTGTACATAGCTATTTTTGTACATATGAGCTCCTTAAGGGCAGGGACTGGTTTCACTTTTTATCTCCAGAGTTTTTTTTTAACAGTTCCTGTACATAGTAGGCACTTAATAAATACTGATTGGTTCATTGGCTTAAGAAAATGAAATGCCATGGGGAAAATGAGGTAGTGATTTATACAACAAAGAAAGATCTGTTAGAGAAATAGGCTATGGAAAACTAACAGAATGAACTCTGGCTTCCTAAAGATTTCACTGGGCATGTGATGGCAAATGGATTAATAGCTGGTGCTCTTATGTTCTAGAAGATAACATGGTTGGGCGAGATAAAGTAGGGGATGAGAAAACAGATATAGATAGCCAACCAAGGCTGTTATCTATCTTTGTGTCAAAGAATAGTGGCAACAAAAACACCCAAGGTTGCAGAAATACTTAGTCTATTGTAGCTTGAGAAAGGTTTGAGGTCCTTCTACCTGCCTCTTTTCCTCTTACCTTTGAAAATGGCACTGGAAAAAAAATCATCCATGTAAAGCTCCATTAGTACCACCACTCTAGAATCCCACTGGGAAACATTAGGTAATAGTCTGATCTGTTTCAATTATTTAAAATTGGATAGGCTACATGAAAAGAATTCTAACTGACATGTCACCCATCCCAAATTTGGCTTGAGTAAATTTTTGTAAAATGTGAGTAAATTTTGAGTAAATTTAAGTATTCTATGTGAGTGGATTCTATGAATATTCACATATCAAATTATATCTAGATAGATATAGATATGTATGTCTGTGTGTATGTGTATATAGATATACATACATATTTTTAATAAACTCTGTAGATTTGAGTTATATGATTACCAGAGTTATTCCTAACCCTTGAAATGCCTGGAGAAGATAGAATGCCTTGGAAATATCAGTTGTTGGCTTTATTCAATCAATCTACAGCTATAGATGGAGTGTTTGAAATCAAGAGGATTTGAATTAAAATCCTGCCTCAGTTTCTTAAAACCTATTTGACCCTAGACAAGTCACTTGAAGAATCAGACTCAACCATAAAATAAATATACTAATAACTCCCATTGTGTGTCAAGTACTGTGATAGCTCTAGGGATACACATACAAAGAAATTCTCCAAGAGCATGCATTTCATCCTGGGAAAGAAGTATTTTTCTAAGTGTATTCCTATAAGTGCAAGGTAGATTGGATGGAGTTCCATGCAGAGGGTGCTGCTTGGGCCAAGATTTGAAGAAAGTGAGAGGAATTCTAGCAGGTAGAATTAAGAAGCAAGTACATTTCAGGCATAGATGCCAGCCAGTGTACAAATATAGAAATGGAAATTGGAGTGCTGTGCATGAAGAACAGAAACAACACCAGTATGATAAACAAAGTAGAAATAATGAGACTAGAAAGGGGGGTAGGGAAATAGCTCTAAGGACGTCAAATGCTAAACTGACAAGTTTCAGTTCTAATATGCAATAGGAAGTCTTGGGAGGAAGGGGTGATCCATATGGTCAGACTTGAGCTTAGGGAAACTTTGGCAGCAGAAATGGAGGATAGATTGATGGAGAGGTGAGGAGAGACAAAACTGAGGCTTGGAGACCAAGAGAAGGAACCAGGAGGGCAGGTTTCATATGTTAGCTCAAAAATGAATAGTCAAGACACAAAAGAGATCTCGGAGACCATGTTGCCCTTCTTCCACTTTCCCACTAATTAGCTGTGTAAGTAATTTAGGCCAGAGACTTGACCCCTCTGGGTCTCTGTTTCTTATCTGTAAAATGAGTGAGTTAGACCAGACAGTTCCTCAGGCCCCTTCCAGTTTCATAAGCTATGATTTTCTCATTCACAAAGCATGTTATAAAGTCCCATGCTTCCATGCCCAGATTTGCAGTGAGTTTCTCAGTTGCACTCATTCAAGCATTGCCTTGTAATCTCCATTTTCACCCTCTGTCCATTGGCGAGAGCTTTTGACAAACTTGCAGAAGTTCACGTCTCATTTGCAGATGTTTTGAGATCATCAGTGCAGAGCTGTGAGGGACTTCAGAGCACTTTTAGTCTAGCCCTCTAATTTTTCAACAGAAACCTAGAGAAAACAAATCTCTTGCCTGAGGTCACACAAATACTAAGTGTCAAGTCCTCTGACTGGATCATGTCAGTCAATGGGGCTACCATAGACATCTTGAAAATGCTTTGGGATGGGATAAAGAAAATCTTCACCAAGTAGGAAAAAAAATGTACTATAATCAAATCAACCTCAAAGATGGGCTAAAATAATATGTAGGCAACTCAATTGCAAGGAAGGTAATTTCAATGCAATTAATTTTATTTTAATAAATATCCCTTAGGCAACAATTAAATGTAAGAATGGGGGGGCGTTGGTGGAAGGATTGGGGTCTAGACTTATTGTCTTAGAGGAACGTCTGGGTGTCTGGAAGCATCAAGGGGATGAGTTGTTTGTCCATGGACAAACAGACAGAATGTGTTTGAGGATTCAAAGTAAGATCTTACTGACTTTAAGGCTGATCCTGCTCCATTCTTCCACCCTATATCTTATGGCATTGGGCAGTGGAGATTTGGAGGTAAAAATGACCATCCATGATTTCCACAAGCTTATGGTTACCTGTTTGCAATATTGAGAGGAGGAGACTTGGGGGATCATGAGAACTTTTCTCAAGTTATATGGAAGGGGAGATTAAGCTCATTCTGCTTGAGCCCAAGAGTCAGAACTGGAAGCAACAAGTAAAAGCTTACAAGAGGCAAATTTTGGAGTTGAGATGGGGAAAGACTTCTTTGTCTTGTTTTTTTTTTTTGACTGTGCAAAAGTAAAACAGATGACCTCAAGGAAATGGTCACTAGAAATCCTCAGACCAAAATTGTTGGTTACTTCTGCAGGTAGCTGACCAGGACAATATTATTGGGGTCTGGATGGACCTCAATGGCCTCTGGTGTCCCTTCTAGTTGATCGAGGTTCTGAGATTCTAACAAAAGCCTTAGTACATTTTATTACTACACGTTTATAAGTGGGGTACCATGGGTCAAGCTTAGTGTTAGAATAAGTGTAATTGAGGATTACAAAGAGATTGGGAAACAATAAATCCTGGCCTTCAAGAGCATGTGATCCAACTCTAAAGACACATTTACCTAGAAAAGGCTGTAGGGAGAGCACATTGTGAGAAGGATAAGAGCAGGTGGTCAGTCTCAGTGCTGCACTGGAAGCCATAAAATGAAACAAAATCCAAAGGGAGACTTCTTATGCACTGAGCAGATCCTCCAAAAAGTAGAAACCTACAGACAAGAATCATGCAGAGTGAGATGGAATGAATGCATTGAAATTAGCCCCAAGGGGAAAAACACCCAGGTCACTAAGATCATAAATCCATCACACTGGGGGGGCTAAAGGGAATTTGAAAAATATGAGAAGCAACTTATTACTTATGTAAAATAATATTTCTCAAACTAAATAGAGGAGTCTTGGAATGGAGAAAGGGGAGAAATACAGAATCAATAACAGAATTCATAAGGGAACCAGAAATTAATTGAAAACTTCATATAGGAAGGAAATTTTGCTCAGACCCTTAAGATCCATTGGAATTTTTCAGCCTGAAAAAGAGGAGGATGTCTCGGGCAGGGGACAAAAATGGGTGAAAAGTATAGGGTTGGAATCTGTCATACTGTGGAGGTGACATCAACAGAGACTTCTGTGAAATTATCACTAGCAAAAAGAGTGAGGTGGAGGTGATGTTCATTTGTTTTCACCCTTGCTCTCTTTTTTTATTTTTGGGCCTGTGCACATTTGTATTGCTGTAACCCATAGTTCCCTTAGCTATTGGTCATGAAGTAGAGCAGTGAGATCTATTAGCTTTGTGGGAGTAAGTAAATATTTTGGACAGCAATTCAAAGAATAATATAGTCAGAAGTGCAGAGCTATAAATAGGAGAAGGCACAGTTTAACTCATTCTCTCAATTCCAGTTTTTATTGAACCAGAGTCCTTCCTGTTTATAATTATAGATGGCTTAAAGCTGCCTCATAAATAAAGCTACCGAGTTCCTTTGGTGACTCTTGGTTGAGTTATTCATGAAAATAGAGAAGACCATCTTTTTCATGAGATCAAAGAGCTGGAGTTAGAAGGAACCTCAGAGGCAATCTATATAATAGCCCTACCCTTTTACTTTGTACATGAAGAAATTAAAGTCCTGGAAATTTGAGTGATTTGCCCAAACTCATATAAAATGTAAATATCAGAGGCAGAATTTGAACTCAAATCCTTTGATTCTAGAATCAGTGCCCTTTCAACTGTGCCATCAAACTTTTATTTTTCAAATTATTCTGGGATTTTCTTGTAAATTATTGGTCATTAAATACCAAAGCTGGGTTACCAGCAGACATTGAGAAATAACTTGCCTAGAAGGAATCAGAAGCCTAAAGTCAGGCAGCCTCATCTTCCTAAGTTCAAATCCAGCCTGACACTTAATAGCTGTGTGATTCTGGTCAAGTCACTTTACCCTGTTTGCCTCCATTTCCTTATCTATCAAGTGAGCTAGAAAAGGAAATGGCAAACTACCCAAATACCTCTGCTAAGAAAACCCCAAATAGGGTCAAGGAGAGTTGGACATGACTGAAAACAATTGAAAAACAGTCAAAGATAATTAATACACTATGTTCAGAGATAGACATTCCACGAGGACAAACTACATGTGGGGAAAGTTTTTTTGTTTGTTTTTTGTTTTTCCTGACTCTTCTCTATCATTTGCCAAATGGTGCTCATGGATGTGCCTTCTGTGGCCAGATTGTTTTTCTTCTGCTGCTAGGGTCTTCTTTCCCATAATAGTCCTTGATATACTTGTACATCACCATTTATTTCTCTGTTAAAACATATTCCTCTGGGGAAAGCATTATCTTTCTGGTTAGGACTTAGTATAGATTGTTAGAGCTGAAAAAGGACCTCAGAGATCATCCTACTCCAACTTCTGCATCTTGCAGATGTGGAATTAAAGGCTCATATAAAGTGATTTTTCCAAGGGCAAAATTGGCATTTGAAATCAAGTTTCCTGACTTCCAGAGTCCCACCATTCTTCTAACTTTCCCACATGGCGTTCCTAGGATGAACATAAGTCATGGAACTTGGATTTCATTTAACTCACACCCATCATTTTATAGATGAGGGATCTAAAATCCAGAAAGTTGAAATGGTTTGCTCACGGTCACATATGTAGCCAGTATGGCAGAATGAGGATTTCAATACATGTCTTCTGGTTCCAAGTTATCACTCGATCCATTCTAGCAGACAGTCAATGGAAGGTCAGCTAAAAGCAGGAACCCTATCTGGCCTTGAGATTCTTTGAAAAATATGTATGTACATCATCTTCTATGTCAATTATTTTTACCCCAAGATAAGGGGCTGTTTTCTGATTACATAATTTCCTCTTTTCATTATCACTTTGGAAGACAGGGTTTTGCCATCATTGTTGTTTGCACCCTCCATAATATTCTAGCCTCGTAAAGAATATGGACTCTGTGTGCCTTTTTTTCCCCTTGCCTAATAAGGTTTTTGGATGTGCATTCAGGCTTCTCTGAGACCTACTGTAAAAAAAGGCACAGTAAAAAGCCAGTAAAACAAGTGCTTTGGTAGGCACTTTTTAAAAATTCATAACGGGTATAAAAAGCAGTGACAGCTGTTTAGTGCTTCCACGTGCATAGCCGAGCGGAAATGGGGCTCACGGTCCCCTACAGGGCACCAGGCCTCTGTTTTTGCCAGCTAAGGCTGCTTCTAGTAGAACAGGCAAGTGCCTATCCCATACATTTCCCCCTTTTTTGAATAATAGAATTGACAGTTCTGGGTTCCACTGCATGTGGGCAGGAGCTTCTCTTAGTATCCACGTGAGTCTCTCTGCTGCCACTGTGACTTGATATCTCTTCCTATTTATTATCACATTCAGGTCTTGATCAATGTCCTTTTTCTTCCTACTCCCTCCCTTCACAAAAGCACATTCAGGAGGAATCCACAGGAAGCAAGGCAGACCTATTTTATAGAGCCACCTTCATTGGCCATGCTGTCACTTTTTTTGTGTATTATCAATATCACCATAAGAAGGGAATTAGTGTATGTCTTTCCCACATGAAGAAATCAAATGTAATCTAAATGCAAACCACCAGCTTTATTGCACAGTAATATTTGATAGTCTGGCTATTACTAACCCCAGCATGACAAGCAACACAATGCAGTTATCAAGTCCGCCAAGATATTTGCTTCCTGTGCCCCAGAATGATCGAAGTCAGCAATTGGGAGGTAAAATATAGATGTAGCATTGAAGTGTTGGCAGCAACTAGGAATGGAGGCCCAGGAATTGCCACCACATTCCCACAGGGTATAAGGGACTTGTTTTTGTTCAGTGAAGAGGATCAGATTTGAAATGAAGGCCTCATTTCAATATGCCCTGAATTAAAAAAAAATACTGAGATCCTTCTGTGCTCTGTGTATGATTAATATTTTGGAGCTTCCAGAATGATGATAGAAAACTTAGAAAAATGAGCATGTGGTAATTCCCTATCTATAGCATTATCAGAGCCACAAAAGTTAATTTTCTTATAAAACAATCATCATCATACATATTTGGTAGTTTGGTTTTTTTTTAAGTCACTGGAATACACAAGATAAATCAAGTGAGCATGATTTTTTAAAGCAGTTATGTGCCAGGGACATTCAGAAGGGTTCTCTCTTAGAACAGGAACAGGAACAACAAAGTCAGTCCCTGCCTTTTAAGGAGCTTGCCTTCTAGGAAAGGAACACAATTTTAAAAAGGGAGCTGAAAGTAGGGGAGAGTACAATTCACCGAGTGGAAGAATGGTCAAAAAAGTCAGGAGTGGGATCCAGAGAGGAAGACTTGGCCGGCCTGGATGCTTTTCTTAAAATAGATATTGTAGGAATAACTTAGCCACCTTCGCAAGCAAGCAATAAAAGTCTCATCTAACAAAAGTTACTTTCAATGTAAAGTTCTCATGATGTTGTAGAGATAGGCTAACAACAAATTCTAAGTCATAAACGATGTTTTTAGGAATCTCAATCAAGTGCATATTCACAAGGCCCTTTGAAAGCTGTGCCCATGAACGGTGTAATCATTGGTTGAGTTTCTCTTCTGAAAAGTAAATAAAGTCTAAGTTAATCTCTACATTTACCCTTATTCATTCCTTTCAAGAGATTTCTCTTTTCTGCTATGAATTCTCAGATCTATGAGATCTGAATAAAAACTTTCCCATATTCATATTGATAATTGTTGTGGTTTTTTTAAGTTTCTCTAATGTTTAGTGAGTTGTGATCCCTGAATAAAAACTTTCCAACATTCACTATGCTTACAAGGGTTTATCTCCCTACAAAAGTATGAATCATGTGATATTGAATAAGCTCAAAGGTCTGAATGAAGTCCTTCTCTACAGTATGACTTTGGTTATTTTGAGTATAATGTGATGGCTTTCCCAAATTCATCATACCCATAGGGTTTTTTTTCCAGTATTATTCCTTAGTTGAGCAAGGTATGAACTCCAACTGAAGCCTTTTCCATATTCATTCCATTTATAGGATTTTTCTCCCATATGAATTCACTGATAGGGCATAAGAAACAGAAATAGTACAAAGCAGGAGCCCAGCATCTGATAAACTCAGGGACAAAAATTACTGAGGGACATTCCACCCTTGGTTTTCCATCTCTTTACAAACAGCAGAGAAGTATGTTCCCGTCATGTTTTCTCTGAAATTGAGATCAATCATTATAACTGATGTACTATAATTTTAACATTTAAATTTGACTCCTTTTAAATAAAGATTTAAAAAAAAGCTGTTGGGAAAGCTAAAAACCAGCTGAGTAGAAATTAGTTTTAGATCAGCACTTCATACTATTTAAGCTCTAAATGGATTCACAATGTGAATATATAAAGACACGAGTTCAACTGGCAATAACCCAGGATGCCATGGGTGAGTCAGTCATCGTGACCTTTGTCTTGCCACTGGAATGGATGATTCTGGAGGAGAGAATGGGCCTGTTGACTTTATGGAGTTCTGCCTCTCTCTAATCCAATTCACTTGTGAGTCAAGACCCTCATGATGTCATTGGTCCTCTTTGAAGGATGAACAACAACAACCACAAAAGGACACACTCTAAAAATAATTAGAAGAGAATAAGATTGGATACTTACTTTATCACAGTTTTGATTAGGAGGAGTGTTTTTAACCAAAGTATAGAAAATCTTATAAAAATTAAAACTGAATTTTGATGACATTTAAAAAAGCTTTTTTCTGGGATAAAAGAAAGGAAAACAGGATCAAAAGATAAATATTAGAGTAGGAGAAGATATTTGCATCAAATCCATTAAGAATGGTTCTCACAGCCTTTGGTCTCAGGATCCCTTTTACCCTTGTAAAATTATTGAGAACCCACCCAAATAAATAGATTTCTATTAATATTTACCATGTTATAAATTTAAATACCTAAGTATTATTATGAAAATTGTTTTGGTTTCCCTTGAAACCTCTCAGGATCCTCAGACCATGCTTGAAAACTGCTGCCTAAAACAACTAGATGATTCAATGGATAGAGCACTAGGTTTAGAGTCAGAAAGACCAGAGTTAAAATTCCGACTCAGATACTTACTGGCTATGTAACCCTGGGCAAGTCACTTAATGCTGTTTGCCTCAATTTCCTCAGCTGTCAAATAAGCTAAAGAAGGCAATGGCAAACCACTCTAATATCTCTGCCAAGAAAACTCCATTTGGGATCATGAAAAGTTTAATGTGAATGAACAACTGACTGAACAGCAACACACTAAAACAAAAGGTTTGATATTTCATATATCAAAATATAAAAGGTAATGACACAGATATAGACACACCATAGGCATTCCTCAATAAAGGGCAAAGATATGAACAGCTTTCCAAAGGATAGTTGCAAATTACAAATGGCCATATGGAAATATACTCCAAATCGCTAATAATAAAGTAAAAATTGAAATAACTATAAAGTTTCTCTTCAAATATGCAAATTGGCTTTGTTGTAAAAGATTAAAACAGATCATGGTGAAGGAGCAATGGAAAGCTAGGTACAGTCATGGACTATGGATAGAGTTTTGATAGGTCAGCCATTAAGGATTTTATTCTGATATCATACAAGGAAAGTGACTAAATTGTTCATAACAAGACCACTTAGAAATATATACTGTAATTAGTTAAAGACAGAATGGAAGGTATGGTTGATGCCCAAATATTCATAATACTTTTCTTTGTGGTAGCAGAGAACTGAAGAAAAAAGTCAATTTCAATTGTTTGGAAAATAGGCCAAAATTTATGATATAAGAATGTAAATACATATTATCCAGGCACACCAATGTAATATATATGCATATATGCATATCATCAAGATAATATAAATAATATAAAAATATAAAATGCATATATAAAAATGATAAACAATATTACAATGTAAATGTGGTCTGTTTATAACAATAATAATGTGATTATGGTAATAGTTAACACATACAGACTTTTAAGGTTTGCAAAGCTCTATAGAGAGATATATCATTTAGTCCTCACAACTCTGTGAAATAAAGGACTGATAAGAAAATTAAGGTTGAGAAAGGTTCCATGACTTGCCCAAAGGCTTTCAACTGATAAGTGTTGAAATCAGTTTCCAAACTCGGAGCTTTTTTCTCTGTCCATGTTGCTGCCTCTATAAGAAATTATAAATATAAAGGGCATAGGGTGATTTATATTAACTGATGCAGAGTGAAGTAAGCAAAACAAAGCAAAAAATCCAAATGCACATATATTGTAAATGTCAGAGAGAAAGAGACAAAGACAGAGAAAGGGGTACAGAGAGGCAGACAAACAAGCAGAGAGGCAAAGTGGATAGATAATAGTGATTCTGCCTTAGCTCATGAAGACGTCCTATACTTTCCTGAATTTTTCATTTTTTGCAATAATATTCAATTATATTCACATACCAAAACTTATTTAGTCATTTTCTAATCAGTGACACACACTTTGTTTTCAAGATGGTGGTAGTGGTTGTTTTTTGATACCACAGAAAGTGTTGATTTAAATATTTAGGTGGATGTGTGTGGCTTCTGTCTTTGACCTTTTTGGGATGTGTGACCAGTAGTGATTTCTCTGCCTTTTTAAACTCTGTAGGCTAAACAGAATTGGACTTCTGGTTGACTCATTCGTTTCATCATGAATATCCACAAGTGTCAAACAAGATAATGACCAAATGGAAGCCATCCATTTACTCTCTGTGTCAGTTTCTTCATGTGTAAAATAAGAGTTGGACCACTTCTAAAAGTGGAATGACCCGTGCTTCTCTGTGATCCAGAGGCTATTTTGGCTTTCTTGTTCTCAGCTATGTTCCAAGTTAATAATAAAGGCTCTAGCAAAATGAGATGCATTTACAAGAAAAGTTAAACACTGGCTAACCATTTGACAATATTCTCGTAGTGTCTGTACCATCCTCAAGCTTCAGCATAGCAACACCATATGACCAGTCTTTGCAGTTATGCTTGAGAAACAATAGAAAAGTAGGTAGGGTATCAAGGCTTGCCCTATTAATTCAATGTCCCAGTCCTTCTTGCTGACTGTCATATATCTTGAGCATACGTTTACCAAGAATGGTAGTTATGAACATGCATCGAGTTTTCCCAACTGCATACATCAGAGTTGACTGAACTTCAAATTTATGCAAAGGCTTTGATTGCAAATGCAAAGATAGAATAACAACTAAGTACAACATTCCATGCTAAATGCCATGTTGATTACAATTGACTGGATAACTTGGTCAAAAAATGCTTTTTCCCAAATGTTCAAATATTGTTCCAATTTTCTACTTCTTTTCTATTTATCAAGGAAGAGCTTTACTATGAAAATATTCAGTTTATTTTTAAGAGGTGAGAAATTCATGTCCATCATTCTTACAGTTAGGATTTTTTCCAGTCAAAGAACTAATCAACAACAATTGTTACATAAAGGTTTCATTTATGCTGTGTTAATTTGATATGTCATTGTGTTGAGTATGCTTTAAGGAAAATTTCCTTAATATAGTGTTTGGGTGTATGTAGGTATTTGTGTGTGTGTGTGTGTGTGTGTGTGTGTATGTTTAAAACCCTTGTGAAAAAACTAACTCCATACAAATTGCTATTCATATTGGCAGAGAAGCCTTAAACTACTGCAAAGAAAATCCCCCACAGGGATATAAAAAATAGTGAAATGAATAATAATAACAAAACTAGCACAATAGCCTTCCTAGAGTTCAGAAATAAGCAGATAGAAGTCTTATTTTTTCAACTTGAGGAAGGGGAGAGATGATCTGTGTTGATAGAAGGAAGAAATGCATTGATGATATCACAGAGCATCTAAAATTTCAGGGGATGTTATACCAGATCTATGATTTCATTGTTATGTACAATTCCAAATGGTAACTCCCTCCATAAAAGAAGATCAACAATTCTTCCTTACCTTAGAGTCTTTGAGAGTTTCCAATGGCACTGAGAGATTAGAATACTTTTACATAGTCACACACAACTAGTATGTATCCAGGGCTGGATTTCCATTCTTTAAAGCTGGCCTATTATGTGATTATACAACTAACCACTAATTTAAGTAGTTACAATTAGTGGGTTTTTTCTCCCCAAATTAAACTCATGATTTCTCCTGCCCTCCAGTTCTTGTTGGTGTATGTGGCATTATCCATTTTAAAAGTTAAATTTGAAAATCTAGCATAGTGGGAACATTTTGATTCTTATGGCTTAGTTTAAGCTGATCAAGCATTAGCAGTAAGAATCTGTTCTTAATTATCTAACTTAACTGAATAATTTGAGCATTGCCCCAAGTATCAGAATATCTATTTCTTATTTCTCAGGGAAACAATGGACTGCTTTATCTAAAAGACACATAAAGATTTATATTTAAGTATGCTTTTTACAATCAACAGAATGTGCTTTTTATACACATATATGGATAGCATACATAAACCATGAGGATTTGTTAAAAGAGCTGAGAAATGGAAAAAGAGAATATTTAGAGTATTGAGAATCCTTCTCCCAAGTCCTTTTAGAACTTAACAGAATTTTATCATTTAGCTGTGATAGCAAAGAAGCCTAGAATCTATAAGATCTATAGTGTCATATCCACATGCAAGTCATCCAGCAATCATAATTCTATTTTAACTTAATTAATTCAACTCCTATTTAATAAAGATGGAAGTTGGTCAGGACAGATATTTGTTGGTATGATGATAAGATACAAATTTATGAATTTTGTTAAATATTTGAGAAATTAATTGCCCTGAGTGATGGTAGTGCTCTTTATCCCAATGAGATCATTTCAAAATAGCATTTCTAAGTACACTATCAATCACCAAGCCCCCATTTAGCATTGTAGAAATATTGTTATTCTGAGTGTCATTTACACTACTCTTTGTCTAACACTAACTACCTTTTATGGCATCCTTTTATCTAACATTATTTATAATGAAACCATTTATCACATCAACAATTGTATCAACTCTTGACTCATTTC
>JAJPUD010001386.1:78400-100459 GCA_023553655.1 Myrmecobius fasciatus
TCTCTGAAGCCCTGTGAAATCTGGCTTCAACCTATCTTTACAGATCATGTTCATGTTACTTCTTCTTACACACTTGGTATCCTAGTCAAACTGTCCCATTTTTGGTTCTTGGTGATCAATATTTCATCTGCCACCTTTGAGCCTTTCTTAATATGTCCCTCCATGAATGAATTTCATTTCCTTTTCACTATTGCCTCTTAGCATTTCTAGCTTCCCCAAAGATTCACTCAGGGGCAAACTTCTGTGCAAGATCCATCCTGATCCTCCCGTTGTTTGTCCCTTCTCTTCCACTATTACCCCACAAAATTATTTTGCTTACTTTGTATGCCCTTTCAGTCTCCTGTGAAAATATTGGTTATCCCTATACAATATTATTTGCCTATGGACAAGAAATATTTCATTTTGTTTTTTTTAATTGGTATAGTTTTATATATGTGTGTATGTGTTTTATATATGTATAAATAATAAATACATATATATGTAGATAATATATACACATGTATATATTACCTATATACATATATGTATATATTATCTATACATACATATATATACATATATACATATATGGAACTGTGTTGCAACTATCCCTTCTACACCATGGGAATTAGGGGACATAATGCTTCTGTGATCTGGAAAATCTGTATAAAAATTTTTTGCCTTCCCTTCATACTAGAGAAGAAATATGAAATTTTTCTTTTTCTTTTGTGAGGTTTGCTGTAGCTTCTTATAAAATTTAGATTAAGTATTTGGTCATAGTCTCTGTGCCTCTGCTGGCTTTTGAGTATTAGGGGCAGCTTCCACAAAACTCCCAAATAATTTCCATATTTCTTATGCCAACATGAAATATATCAGAACCATGATGAGAAAAGTGGTGATGTGAAAGGTATATCTGTGGTTATAAAGGGAAGAAAAGCAAACCAGTCATGCCTTCAAGAATCCTACGTTCTGCTGGTGGACATAAGATGAATTTCGATTGGAAAGTCAGGTGACAGCCAAACCATGGAACACTTCAGTTGTCAGGCTGAGAAAAATTTACTGTTTTCTAGAGACAAGTAGGTGCCATGGAATGTTTTTGAACAGGCATGTTCCGATCTGTGTTTTATGAACATTTTTGAACAGCCGTGTTCCCATCTGTGTTTTATGAATAAGGACCATCAAGTCGCCATCTCTGGGGAGGATGGACTGGAGAAGGTCACGCTAGAAGCAACATTAGTTAGGAACCCATCACACTATTCCAGTCATCCAAGGATGAGGGAGGACCTGAACTGGGTAGAGGCTGTGTGGGTAGAGAAAAGGGGTTGGATAGGTGCAGCTGTTAATCTCAACTCAATTAATGTCGCTAATCTCTATAATAAGGATAATAATAGCTACTATTTATAGTGCTACTTTTAAGGTTTTTCAAAGCACTTGACACATTATCTCACTTGATTCTCACACAACCCTGCTAGAAAGAAATGTTTCCCAGCCCCCCTCAGCAGTAGTGTCTTTTTCCTGCTATCCCTAATTTATCCTGGATGTTTCTTGCTTGTATAGTTAGGTGCTTATTGTCTCCTTCATTCTGCCCTCAGTGTAGGGACTGGTTTTTACTTTTTCTGGGATGTATTCCCAGTGCTTATCATAATACTTGGTACATATTTGTTTTTCAATTGCATTCAACTCTTCCTGATTCATTTGGGATTTTCTTAGGTAGCTTTCCATTTCCTTCTCCAACTAATTTTACAGATGAGGAAACTGAGGCAAACAGGGTGAAGTGACTTGCCCAGGGTCACACAGCTAGTAAATGTCTGAGGACAGATTTGAGCATAGGCCTTCCTGACCCCAGGCCCCCTGCTTTCCGCTGCACCATCTAGCTGCCCGCTGGCACATAGGAGATGCTTAATAAGTCCTTGATGACTGATTGAATGTGAGGCAGGTGCCATTATTTTTACACTGAGGAAATGGATTGTGAATTTTCCAGAGTCACATATCTAGATTGGCAATATATATTAGTTTAAATCACAAAATAAACAGTTGGTGCCAGTGCATTGCCACCAGCTTGAGAATGACCTTCCCATCACCTACCTCCTCCCCCTGCCTTTACCAGTCTAGCAAATATTATCTCTTGCCTAATTTTTAGAGATTTCTGAAACCCCAGTCCCTCTTTGTGAATTGATCCTCAAAGAACCATCAGCACCTCGTTATTTCCTGGCCTGCAATTCAATTTGGTCACCAAGCTCATCGAATAATAAATCTGTTAAAATTGATAGAAAGTTAAAAGCCTTTGAGCCCAAACTCTTAATTCAATTATAAATGAAAGAATATGAGGGTTAAGGGAAGGCAAAAGATGTCGGTGAATAAAAGAGAGAAGCTGGTAAATTAAATAATTCTTGCCTACTCCACAAGCCAATGGCAGAATTAGATTAAAAATCTAGGACTATTTGGTGATTGGACAGCTCCTTTCCCTTTCTCTCCTTTCCTCTCTCCAGTTATATCCTTGCCCTTTCAAAATAGTCCTGAAATCTGCTTAACATGGACCTACGAGTGATCTTTGGAAAGATAAAGTAATATTTTGGAGTTGTTCTGGTTTACAGCACTGGAATCGTTAGCCAGACACTGTGGCTTAGGTAGGTAGAGAGGCAGAAAGATCTGACACAGACTGGCCCATAGGCAAATCCCATAGTATCTCAGTGCCCTAGATAACTCTCTAATGGGAAGGGAACAGCATTTATTAAGCACCTACTAAGTAGCAGGCAGTAAGTATTTTACAAATATTATCTCATTTGCTCTGTTGTAAAGCAGATGCCAATCTGTCTTCGGAGAATAAGTCAAGGAATTTTTGCAAATAGAGTTCTATTTGCAAATGAAATCACAGCAATTTTTTTCTTAACAAAATTGTATCTATTGTTCTCTTGATTCTACTCTGCTTTCCTTCTGGTGTTTTGTGAAAAAAAAAGAACATCTACTCAATTAAATTTTACTTGCTTAATATCTTATGATATCATGAGTCTCAATAAAAATTTAGTTAGCACTGTTTTTTTTGTAAAAGCTCACATTTTCTAAGTTTTTATGGAAAATATTAACTGACATTTAAATTGCACTTAAATTTTACAAAGCACTTTTATAGATGTTATCTTATTTGAGTTACCCTGTATTATAGATCAGTATTACGAGAATTTTACAGATGAGAACCCCCATGGTCAGAATAGACCCTGACCCTGACATTATCAGCAGGATTCGAACTCCATTCTTCATGACTTCAAGTCCAATAATGCATCTACCATATCTGCAAAGAATATTTTTGGCTCAAAGTCATATTAATCTAATAGTGTTGAAAATTATACAGAAGATAAAAATCTATATTATTCTTCCCTGAGAATAACTAAATCCTTGTTAGACAGAAGTGGTTTTTTATTACAACAAAAATTATTTGTCTTGCAAATATATGGTTATCTATCCCATTTTCTTGGCAAGCCAACATTTAGCAAACAAAGATAAGTAGTCAGTTGTTAAATGGGATTTGCTCTGTCTTGGCAATTGGATCCAAGAAACTGAATTATAAAGTGATCTGCCACTTATTTATATTTGTATCTTTCCCCAGTCCCTTTCTTATTTCTCACTGATAATTCTCTTTTTTTCCTCTCTTTTTTTTGTCTTCCTCTCTCTACCCTCATCTTTTTATCTGGATGATCTGTGCTGACTCTGGTTCCAGTTGATTCAATTAGCAATTAGTTTGTTTTCTGCATTCTCTTCTGAAATTTTCTCATGGATTTGGACACATTTGGATGGGAAGGACTCAACATCTTATAACAAGGACTGAGGAGTAAAATTCCAGTAATCTAGATATTGGGGAAAGACAAAAGGTTGGGAATATGGAAATATCCCTAATAGGGTCTCTATTATCAAAAGTCAAGGACAGGCAAAGAATTTGGAATCTAGGAAGTAGGACCAATGAAATCTAGACATCAGTTATCAAAGAGGAACTCTGGTGGTGATATGAAATTTCAATGCCTTGGGAAACCCCTTATGTACTCCTGGTTCAAACAAGAATTAGTTTGTGAGTATGGTATAAGTGCTTAGATTTTAAATTTCTATTAAGGTCAAAGATTATCTTTTGCCTTTCTTTGTATCCCCACTGCTTAGTATAATGCCTGACATATAATTGGCACCTGATTGCTGTGGGAAAGTGCAGAATAGTCAGTCCTGTGACGATTAAAATAATGATCTGGTGTAGACAAGAGTTCAGGAGACAAGAGAACTGGGTTCCAATCCCAATTCAAACATTAATTATCTCCTTCATGGTACAACAGAAAGATTACTGGCTCTAGAGTCAGAAGGACCTGTATTCCAGTCCTGCCTCTAATGGAGACAGGCTGAGTGACTGAAGGCAAATCAAATCGACTCTTTGGAGTGCAGTATCCTCAACTGGTATGTGTGTGTGTGTGGGGGAATTAAATAGTCTGAGGAACATTCCAGTTCTAGGTCAAAAATGCTATGATCCTCAATGCTTCAGTTCCTACTTTGTAAAATGGAGGTAATACTAACACTCATTGAGCTGTTGGAAGAGGAACACTTTATAAACTTTAAAGAATTATGTGGTAGTGAACTATGATTATTCAGATAATATATAATAATATAACATATTAATATCAATAAATATTCAATTATATATTATAATAGTAATTAATATTAATATTGTCATATTTATATATAAAAATATAATATATAGCATAATATTAGTAATATAATAAATAAGCTGTGTAACAGTAGCTACAATTCCAAGGAAGCTTTGACAGGGAAAGCATCTCATTCAATTCCTTGAAAATCTTTTCTTCTCCCTTTCTTCTTAGAACCTCTTAAAAGTCAATCAAGCAATGGCAAGGGCTTTGTAAGAGACCAGAGCCTGCTGGGAATTCTGTTCTGAAAAGGAGTCAGGTGAGAGAGTGAGAAGTCCCAGTCTGGCCAGAATAATACAGAGAAAGTGATTTGAGTAGAGTATCTAGGAAGTCTAGGCTTAAGGCTTTTAGGCAGCCTTGAAGATTTCTTTGTGACCCTCTTACTTAACTCCATCTTCACTCTCAGTGGTGCTTTTTAGGAACTTAAGAAATCAATCTTGGGAAGGAGATTTGGTTGTCAATGGCCTTTGCCACTGATTGCTATGTAAATGGAAAGGAGAGCCAAAGGTAGAGGGCTGTATTAACACAGAGTCCAAGTGCTTAAAATAAATCCAATTCTTTTCAACTTGAGAATGGAAAAAATGAAAAGGGGGAAACGTTGTTTAGAGTGTGGGACCAATTGCCAAAAGCAGTTGAAAAGTGAAGAGCGCTTGACTGGTAGGGCTAGCAGTATGTGGACATAAGTGCAGGTTGACCATAACCAGAGCCCACATCCTGACCACCACCATGGGTAATCCTCCTAATTTTAATTCCTCAGGCTTACTTGGGGTTTTTCTTGCATTCAAACTCAGCTCTTCCTTGTACTCCAAACGCTGAACCGTCTCACTGCCTTTTTGCTTTCATTCTGGCCTTCCTTGATATTCTTCTTGGTTTACTTTTTCTGGATTGTCCTGGCCACATTGGGGCTTCTCCATCTCCTGCCCTGACTCCTTTTCAGGACAAAATTCCCAGCAGGCTCTGGACTCCCTTTTCCATTTTCCAAGCCACCCAGTGTCTTCATTTTGTCACATCCAATACACGATCTATTCCCAAGCCATTATATCTTACTGCATCATCTCTATAAAATATTTATGGATAGCTGAAAAAGGAGGCCAGATATCACACATGGATACACAAATCCTTGCTCATGAGAAACATCAATTAACCAGTAGCTGATAAGAGAACAAGCCCAGTATAGTGGAGTTTGTCTAAAATAGGGAGAGAGAGGGTTTTTAGGACTAAATTGTGCAGGTCTCTTGTAACAAATGTCTGTTTCTCTCATTAAGTGGGAGATATTACTAAATCATGTCCATGATGAGCTGAATAACTTTGTTCCAACCTTGAGTAAAGTTCTCCTATTGAGAATTGCTGGTTAATGCAGTCGATCCTACTCAGCCACTCCAAATTTCCAAACTGGGTTTATTTGGTTCTAAGACTCATAACTAGGTCACCAATGGTTATTTTTACAACTAGCATTAGAGATAAGATTCAAGCTCAGAGCAATGGTGCACTGACTAGTTGTAATCTCAGAAATCCTAAATTGGGAGAGCAGAACCAGGGTTCTGTTTTTTTTTACTTATATTTAGACATTGCAGATATTTCTGTTTAATTTTATTACATGGAAAAATGACAAAACATGACATCAGAAATTAAATTTATGAGATGGCCAGAGTCAAAGATAGAAGAAATCATCATGGTCTTGAAAGGAACAAATTCTGTCAGACTAATCAAATTTCCTTCTCAGGTGGGGACACAGTAAGTAAGAAAGATTTTGCTTTTTTTATGAGACTTTAGATTGCATTCTGTTCCTAAGATGTGGTTTAGCTCCTGCCAAGGAGTATTAGGATGAAAATTGTAAAACCCACTTTTAGGGAGTAATTTCCTTGAAATCAGGAACCTTGTGTACCCCACTCTCTCCATATGCCTACAAAGGGTTTGTGACAAAGCCTTTCACATTGCAGGTACTTTCTTAATGCTTGAACAAATAAAGTAAAAATAACTTTTTCCTCAATTTCACCTAACTCAATTAGACAAACATTAATTAATAATTTAATATGTATAATAACATACTGAATTAAGTCCTGGAGATACCAAGGAAAAAACAACACAACAATATCCCCAAGGAGCTTCCATTCTCCAAGGTGACACAAAATAAGCAAATATCATGTATACAAAAAGTAGGAAGTTTCTTAATATAGTGAGTAGATGGCTAAATCTAGAAGCCAAGAAGACCTGGGTGTGACACAATTTGGGATGATGATTTTGGACAAATCACCTAACCTCACAATGCTTTGGGCAACTTTGTAAAATTAAAACATGTCAGAGGAGATGTGGAGCTACATTAATAGAGGCAGTTTCCTCATCTGGAAATTTCCTATATCAATGAAATTACAGGTCCAGTCCCTATACGTGTGTGTGTGTATGTGTGCATAAAGGGCTAAAATGATTTAAAGAGAAAGAAGGCCCACATCTGGTAGTGGGAAAGAGCTAAAAAATGCCTCATATAAAAAAAATAGACGTTAAGCTTTGCTTTGGAGGATTCTAAGGGGCCAAGCTAGGGAGGGAGTGAATTCCAGACAGGAAAAGACACCTATAGTGTGGAAACTATATCTAGCTCTATCTCAGTATCTATATATCTATATAAACATACATATGTATATGCATGTTTATATGCATAAATACTTATATTTACAACAACATGCATGCACATATAGAGACATATTTTGTTTTTGGGTCACTGGCACACAGTATACACTTGATAAATGTTTATAGTACTTTTATCATTTCTATATATATGTAGTATTTAATCGGAACCTTACAGGTGGATCAAATAGTTATCAGGCACTACTCCAATGCTTGACCCATTCTGACTCTCCCTAGATGTTCCCTGTAGCAGAAGAGCTTTTGTCTTTATAAAATTTATAATTCATTTTAGTTCATTTCAATTTAAAAGGAGTGAGTCTCTATGGGAAGTTATAGCTCATAATTTGTATATCAGACTTAGAAGCAATAGAAAACTAATGATGAAAATCTATGGCCCTATAAGATCATTTGGTTTATTATTGGATCCCAAATATGGCAGAATATTCAAAAACCAGAAGGAAAATAAAGCAATAAGACATTAGTAATTTCCTCTCATCATTGAATGATTATGGAAAGCTAGATTTAAAGCCAAATAGCAAGCAAAAGCATATTTATAGGATGGATAAAGTTTTTCTAGGAAAATAGGCAGATGAACAAAATTTAGAGGAAGATAAGATACAAATGAACTAACCCAACAGCAACAAAAAAGAAAAGAGGGAAAGGTTTTAGGAAAGTAAGCAGATAACAAAAGAAAACAATTGGAGTCCAAGACAGGCATTGGAGGTAAGGACAAAAGAAAAGACATGATGCAAAAGAGCTCTCTAAAGAGAGGAAAAGATTGTCAGAAACATTGTAAGTTTGAAGGGGAAATAACTTCTTCACTTTGGGAAGTTCCAATTCTGGTAAATCTCTCAATAGTTCCAAGTCCTCTTATTTTAAGAAATAATCATGTATCAGGTTCATGACATGAAAATCATTTGGAGGAACTGAAGAGTGTTTAGACTGGAGAAGACTCTGGGGAGCTTATTAATTGCCTTCAAATATTTGAACGCTAGCATATGAAAAAGATCTTGGATTTATTCTATTTGGCCGTGTGGCTCAGATTAAGGAGCAATGGGCAGAAGTTTGAGGCAGTTTTGGGAAATACTGAGCAAAGCTTCCTAACAATTAGTCCTGCCCAAAAGTGTAATGGGTTGCCTGAAAACATCACAGGCCCCCTCTCCTTGAAGTAGAGACTGAATGTCCACTGGGTGTGCATATTGTCATGGAAAGTCCTTGTTGAATGTGGTCTTCCTTCCAAGATTCTAGGTTTCTGAAATTTTGGCGTGCCCAAGAAACACTCATGAAATGTTTTGCGTCTAACCAAAATTTGTCAAATGTCTCCTGTAAAAACCAATATCTGATTAAGGAAATCATCTATAGTAAGTGATCCACCAAAAATATGAAGGAAAGAAGGAAAGAAGAGAAGGGGAGAGAAGTAAGAGAGGAAAAGAACTTGTTGAAATATCAAATCAATTAATTCCACAAGCATTTATTAAATGTCTTCTATGTGTGAGGTAATGTGCTAAGTGTTGGTATACAAGGCCACAAGGTACTGTTCTTATCAGTAGTAACAGTCCACCTTCCTATAGAGGTTTCCCTGAACTCAAGTAAGAAATGAGCCACATAATAAATGGCTACATTTTCAATAGATTCATTGCCAGTTGAAAATGAAGTAGAGTACATAGATTTTATTATAATTTTTTTTTGCTGCAATGGTGCCTGTGATATATAGGAGATCTGGCTCCTTTGCCTTTTTTTCATTAAAAACATCATAAAACATTTAGGGGTCTGGGCAGAAATTGCTGTGACCTCTATTTATAATTGAAGAAAGTAATGTTTCCTTTAAAATATTACTGGAGAACCATATTCCTGACCGGGAGACCTTGAAGCTGGCTAACCAGATTTGTGCAGATTTCTCCTCTCTTGTGTGCAATTATAAAAGAGATGGCAAAACTGTGGCTAACAACAAAGGGAAACGACTCTGGAAAAAATAAGTAATTGGAACAAGCTTATAGTAGCATTGGTTTTTTGTGTCAAGGAGAGACGAAAACCTCTCTCTTTTTAAGCTGCTAACAAATGTATCCCTGTTTTTTTTCTTTCTCAATACAGTCTGTGGGAGAGAGAGAATGCTGGAGACAGGGCCACATGGGGATTAGTCAAAAGAGTCAGTGATTTTTAGGCTAGAAAAGATATGACCTAAAAAGAACTTAATTGTTGCCTTTGTGGATTATAGGAGAGTTGTCACCTTGAAGAGATTAGACTTTTTCTGTTTGGTCCCAGAGGGGAAATGAAAGGAAACTGCAAAATGGTGGATTTTGGCTCCATGTAAGGAAAAAAAAAACTTCCTGCCAATTACAGCTCACCAATAATGGAATGCTGGGCTTTTTGGGAGGTAGTGGGTCAACCACCACCAATGGGATCTTCAAGTTAATCATGGATGACCACTTCTTAAATATGTCAGAAATGGAATCTTGCTGAACTGACATCCCTGAATTTGCCTTCCCATTCTGCAGTCTTTGTTGAGGATGAGATACACAATTGATCACCATCATCTCCTAAAAAGGGATGCTCTCAAGGCAGCTAGGTTGCACAGTGGATAGAGCACCAGCCCTGAAAACAGAAAGAACTGAGTTCAAATTTGGTCTCAGACACTTAACACTTCCTAGCTATGTGATCCTGGGCAAGTCACTTAATTCCAATTGCCAAGGAAGGAAGAAAGGAAGGAAGAAAGAAAAGAAAAGATTTGCTCTTTGTAAACCAAAGGGACATCAATCAGTTCTTGGTTTCTAATTCAGATTATTCCTTCTTGGGGTGGGACAGTTTCTATAATGTGTTGTTCATATCTTTATAGGATTCACAAAATTATAAATGACTTTGTTCGCTGTGAATGTAGCCCCTGCATTTAGTACCATTCCTGGAGTACAGGAGGAACTCAACCTATGATTGTTCATTGATTTCACTCACCAGTTACAATGGAAAGCAAAGTAGCAGAAAGGCCTGTGTTCAAATCTTGATTCTATCACTGTGTTACCTATATATCTCTATTTCTCTAGCTGTGAAAGTAGGGCAATAATATCTGGAGCATCTGCTGTAGAGCATTGCTTGGAGGCTCAAATGAGACAGTGTGTACAGAGCACTTGGCAAACTTTAAAATGTTTCAGTAATGTCAGTTACTATTAAATTTATAGGAGACTGGCACTAAAAGGCTTTGAGATTCAGAGTTGAGGTGGACAACAAATGAAGACCACCAGAAGATTGATGATCATTTAGTTTTCTCCCAACCCCCTTTTTATAAATAAGGAAACTGAGGCCAGAGAGAAGTGACTTGCAAAAAGTCCCACAGGCAGTAAATGGCTAAGGTGAAATTGAACCTGACTCCACTAATTCCCTCTTCATTGTTCTTTCTACTTCATCTTGTTTTCCCTTTCTTCTTCAGGGATAGCCATTCATCCACCTTGGACTGAGATGTTCCCATTCTTCAGCTTGACAATTCTGGGACTGTGGGAAGAAAATTGAGAACCTCCAAATGTCCTAGATAAGGGAGTCTCAGGCAATCACTATATACAACTTCATTGGTTACCAATAACCTAATTCTTCATTTCTTTTGTACAGAATCTTTGTAGCACTCTGCTAGGCCATTAATGGTCCTAAGCCATTTAATGGTCCCTCCCATACCACTTGTACCAGAAATTCTGAGGTGAGGAAAATTTGAAAAACTAGGAAATTTCAAATTAAGGATAATTTGAAAAACTCACCTTATCATATGCCCTATTATCCATATCCAGGTGATGCTACTGACCCATCTTCAGAAGGACCCATACTTGAAGTGGTCTTTGTTGCTGTTTGTTCATCCATTTTCCTTTATTTAATTGCACTTCTGATGAATATGAACTGATCCATACATGTTCCCTCTCTCTAAGTAGCTTGTGGCAAAGGACATAGATTGGTGAGGGAACTGGTATGGCTGAATAAGGCAGTCTGTAGCCATGGAGCCCACCAAGCAGACGAGCCCCCGTGGTGAGGGAAGCCATGAACCTGGTTTTCTGTTGCAGTTAGGTATCATCCTGGAGGGATTTTTGCAAATAATTCTTATTGGCAATTTGCATAAATCTCATCCATTGCTGTGCTCATTTCTATAACTCCTTTTCTTTGTTTTACAATAATAGATGCTCAATAAATGGTCATTGATTGCTTTTGAATTTTAATATGTCATTACTCTAGCAAGTTCCTCATTTGTCCATTGCATTCGAGCCCCATTGCCAGGAGCCTCATGAAATAGAAGGCCGTCTCCCAAGCCAAAGGGTAGTCTCAGGATGTTTTGCCTCCACATAAAGGCTATTGGCTCTGTAAATCACACTTTGGAATTTTTCATATCCCCCCAAATCTATTTTTCTTTGTCACCCTCAATATATTTTTATGACATTAATGATATTGTTTCTCCTTTCTGGGTGGTTTTGAGTTCCCTGGGCTTCCATTTGCTTTTAAACAAAGTCTGGAACATAAATATATAATGGGTTCATTTAGAATCAGAATTTTTAGGCTCAGCTTTTGTTGCGATAAGTAAACTGCAGAATAGCTTAGAGTACATGGAAGCCTTCGGGCCTTTGTGTTTAAATGTATTCTTGACTTTTACATCTTTTCCCTCCATGCTCCCAACTTGTTTTCCCAATTGTAGGTTAGTAACAACAGAAGATTTCACTGAAGAGATGATACTGTAAATCTCTGTGTTTTTGTGTAGCAAATGAAAGGAAAGGGAGGGGGAGTGTTGAGGCAAACCTGGATGAACAGCCGGATCATGATGTTTGTGGTGGGTATTCACTTTTCTGTTCTGGCTGTGCTTGGACTTTTTGATCTTATTTCCACTTGCCAACATTTGGAGCTACTAGTGTAGTGTCCATCTAGTGCACAGCTCTATTCTAGGAAGGAAGGATGGAAGAAAGAAAGAAAAGGTGAGAGGGAGGGAAAGAAGGAGGAGAGAAGGAAAGGAGGAGAGAGACAGAGAGAATTATGGATCATTACTTAATAATCCTATCTATTTGACTTTTTCCCTCTAAACTAATTTTTTTTGTTGCCTCATTTGTTTAGCTTAGCTACTATGCTGTTTTGTCGGTAACTCCAAATAAATCCTGAAGATCTGTAAGTCCACCTTGTAAGTGGCCACTAGAAACCTCTGCTAATGGCATTATCTCCCTAGACCTGTACACGACCTCACTGTCACAGGAAACAATGGGTACGAGCCACAAGGGAAGCTTATTCCTTTATTTCATTTAGGATCAGAAGCCTACCAAGGACAAACAGGGGTTTGATCAGGGGCATATGAGGGTGACATTGGCATTTTGTTTCCCTACGGAGGAAAGACACCATATACAATCTTATCCACTGGGAATTCTACTTAGTGGTCTGGCATCATGAGACTTAGGTGTGCCATATCTGATTTTGAAAAGCCTTGTTGACTGTCACTAGCTATAGAAATCCTATCTGTCCTCCAGGACTCTGCTGAAAACACCATCCTTCCTGAAGCCTTCCTAGAAGTTTCATCTTTGAAGTTCTAGAGTGGAACTGGCCAGATCATACTTAGGACACTTAAGATACTTTCCTTTGTTATACTTATGTGGAAGAGTATCTTCTTTTCTTCCCATCTAGACTGCAAGCTTCTATATCTCACTTGAACTTATGCCATCTCTTCTGTTAAAAAGTTTACTTCATCCTTTTGTTTCCATAAGCCATTATTTCAGCAGGGTGAATCCTCCCATCAAGTTTATTCATGACCCAACTGGACCTCAGTAGAAAGGATAAGGAAAAAGGAACAAGCAATTTAAGTCCCCATGACAAGCTCTAGGCTAAATGCTTTAGAAATATCTTACTTGATCACTAGGAAGTTTTTGTGAGCTACTTTATTTTTATTTATTTTATTTTGTATTTTTGCTTTTTTTGCTGAGGCAATTGAGGTTAAGTGACTTGCCCAGGGTCACACAGCTAGGGAAGGTTAAGTGTCTGAGATCAGTGAGCTACTTTAGATGAATGATTTACCTGGAGCCAACCTGGTAACAAGCATCTTCAACTTTAGCTAGACTGATTCGTGGACAATGGGCGTGCAGATATCATCAGGGCATGGAGGAGTCTTCCAGTGGCATGAAAGCTGGACACTTTTCAAGTACAACCTGACCCCATTCAAGAATAAAAAACCACTTTCCATAGCTCCTCTTTTCCCCTTCCCCAAATGCCGTCACATTTATTTTTCAAGTATTCTGTATAAATTCTATATGAAAGGTGGGTAGAAAGCTAGCTTCTGAGTTAGGAAGACCTACATTCAAATCCTGCCTCGGATGTATATTGGGTTTGTAACCTTAGACAAATGATGCACTTTGTCCCTACTTACAGGGACTTACTAAAACTCAAAGAAAGGAATAAACAAAACTCAAAACAATTCATTTAAAAGCATTTACTAAGAGCTTGCTATATGTAAAGGATTGCACAGAGTTGGAGAGAGGATGCATTGAGAAAGAACGTTCTTTAGGATCTCCCTCATTGATAACTTAAATCACAAGTGTGATTGTTTTTTTTACCCAGCATACATACTGTCATATCTGTACAAATTTAAGTTACTAGAGATCAAGAACTATTTTCTTTTGTTTTTGTATCCTACCATATATCTTAATAGTTTACTAATATATACTTGTTAATAGATCAAATGATTGATTGTTGATGGATCATAGCATTTTCGTGTGCACAAGTCACTTTTCTAGCAACTTTTGAAGAGGGTAGAGCAAGTATGCTTATTTCCAATTTATTGATAAAAACTGAGAATCAATGAATAAGTGTTAGAGCATGGACACATCTTCTGAATATCACACTAAGGGATGGATGGATGGATGGATGGATAAATGAATAGGTGGGTGGGTAGGTAGATGAATGGATGAATGGATAAATTGATTAATTGATAGTCAAGATTGTCTTATCCCGATTATATTCTTGGATCATCTATTAGGAAAACTTAGAGGATATCAGTAACACTGGGGAAAGTGTATTGGCAGTCACTATTTTCAAACTTTGGTTTTTCCAAATGCCTTTGCTCATTGTAACAAGAAAGAGAAAGCCGCTCGGGAACTAGAGGCTTCCATAGAAATCTACAGGCCAAATAGTTATACAAGGTGAGACAAAAGTCAGAAAAAAGCCAAGTTTCACAAAAGATTACCAGCCTTCCAGCCAAGTGAAACAAGACACAGTCAGAGCCAACCACCTTCCCCCTCAAGCTCCCAATCGTCCCTTGTTTGACTTGGGTTATTCACTATTTAACAGCAAGCCTTCGGGTAACTTGGCTCATGTTAGAGATCTCACACTTTCCTTTTTAAAAAAAAAAATGAGCTTTAGAAGAAAAATCTTGGCGTCGTCTTGTTTCTTTTTAAACATTTTTGTCAGCTGAAGGGTCTTATAGTCATCTTGTTTGTGCAATGCTTTTGCTGTACATTTTTATCGTGGCCGTGTTTATGTTGCATGTCTAATTAGCTTCAACATACCAGATGAATTGTCTAAACCCGTCTGGCATGCCATAATTTTGCAAAGCTTCTCATCTGCTAAAAAATATATTTGGGATGGTTTTAGATTTCAGGAATCAAAAGGCGTTGATGGATCTGGTTCACCAGAGGAATTTTTTAAAGGGGGGACTGGGTGGAGTCACTTGCCAAGCTGGCTGGTTGCAGCAGAAAGGAGGCCCAAATGGCTTTTACAATTCTTATTTGAGAACTTAAGCCAAAAGCATCAGCTCTTATTTTTCCTTGAAAATGAAGAGAAACAAATTGTGTTGCTGAGGAAGCCTTTTGCCATTGGCAAGATCAAGGAGACACAAGGCTCATGAGGAGGGCACAAAGAACCATTGTGATAGAGAGGGGGGAAAAGATTTGGGAGAACAGGGGAAATTAGGTTGTTCCAATCTACAGCGTCTTCCAAACATCCCTTCCCTTATTTCCCATGGTCTTTTGAATATGGTAAAAAGTGGAAAGAGCATCTTTTTCAGAGAACCTGAGTTCAAATCCTGGCTGTGTCACTAACTATATATGTGATCTTGAGTAACTCGAAACCTCCCTGGGCTCATTTGTAAAATGAAAGTATTGGTCCTAAAGAGGCACTCTTAACCCTTTGGGATCATGGATCACCTGCAATTCATGTGGAAAGAGAAAAAAACCACTGAAAGTCTTTACCTCATGGTGATCAGAAATGTCAGAACAATTTTAGACTATGTTTAAAAAGGCATAATGTTGAAAACAAACTGTTCCAGATCTGCTGTGCCTTGTCCTATTCAAACCACAACTGGATTACTGTTTTCAATTCTGGAAATTATGTTTTAAGAAGCACATTGACAAGCAGATAGCAAGGGGGAGAAAGCCTATATCATACTGAGATCGATGGAGTCTAGGGGTGTTTAGCCAAGAGAAGAAAGGATTTAGAGGAGACATGATACCTGTGTTCAAGTATTTGAAGGGATGTCACAGAAAAGGGAGATCACACTTATTCTGGTTGGTCCCAAAGAACTGAACTAGATATAGATTTAGAAGTCATAGACAAGAAGATTTAAACTTGATATAAGCAGAATCTTCCTAATGATGAGTGCCATATAAGTCAAATGATTATTCGGGGAGACAGTATCTTATCTATCATTGGAGCTCTCCAAGGGAAGGCTAGGAAGGCTAGGTGGCCATTTGTTAGTAATATTGTCGATCCATTGAATCCAAGAAATATTTGCAAAATTCCCACACTATGAAGTATTGGGAATACAATGGCAAAAGCAAAGTAGTTCCTGTAGTGTAGGCACTTACATTCTGTTGTAGAGTAGCTTTGTTCAAGGGTGCCCTTTCTGGTCACCTTCAACTCTGAGATTCTTTGATTCTCTAATGTTGTGATTGTCCCATTTTTAGTATCTATTTGGTCAGCAGGGATATGGACATAAAGAGAGAACATGGGAACCAGAATGCAAGGTGCAGACTGCAGATCAATATGACCATTCAAGCATTGTTTTCCTCATCAAATTACAGCTTCAAATTTTAGGTAGAGATCGTACAAGGAGAGGGAGGCATTCTAATGCAATAAAGGAGTGGAGTAGACTCTATAGTACAATTCTGCCATACAAGAATACTCTCTTAGGAGCAGGGATTGGGTGGTAGAACCTGTCCTATCACTGCTTCCTCTTAAGAGTTTTCTCTCTGATTCCATATTGACTTCCTTGGCTTTAGACCACTCTTTTCCTCTAGCTTCACCCTTGGATTTGGTAACTCATGAATTTGCTTTGAAGAGATATAACTCCTTTAGAAAACAGCTTGGATCAGATCTTCTCTCTCAAAGAACGTGCTTTCCCTTTTGCTCTCACCCTCTCTAACCCCTTAAGAGGCAGGGATTCATTCTATGGAGAATATGCTGTATAATATACTGAATGCAAAAATAATCTTAATAAACTTTAATTTGTACCAGAAATATATGATAGGCTTTGAAGGAAATCAAAGGATAAAATGCCTTTGCAATAACTTCATTCAGGAACTCAACTAATATATTCTCTAAAAATCTGATGAAATTTAAAATTAATTTATACATTAGTATGTCTTTTGTTGTTAATTTTTTTAATTAAGGCCAGTATTTTATACTTTATAAAACTTGATCTACAACAGGCATTGATGTTTCCAATTTTTCTCCTTATGTATCCTTTACTTATTCTCCCTCACAACTACTCAGGCTTTCCCACTGAAACTGCCTTGTTTTTCAAAAGAATGCAATTTTGTTGAAGGCAAGAATCATTTCATTCGTGTCTTTGTATTCTAATATCCCCCCAATAACAAATATTTATCAAATTCCCTACTATATAAATACAAATGTTTTATACTTAATTTGCAAATATCTTATATTTTTACATAGATCTTCCTTCTCCCAAATTATATAACAAGTTTCCTGAGAGAAGGGCCTGCTTATTTCTATTTTTGTCTTTCCTATACCTAGCATAGTATCTTCTCTTTACATGCAGTAGGCAGTTAATATTTGTTCAATTGAATTGCCTTTGACTGATATTTTACTAAGTAGCATCAGGGGAAGTAGAAGGGTCACAGTTGTCAAGAGGACTATAATCATTTTTTTTCAACCTCTATAGTGAAATAGCTCTGGGTAGACAGATGATAGACCCTCCCTTAGTTGCAAAAGCCTGGCAACTTAATAGGAGGAAATCTGAGTAACATGGTCAAATTGAGTAGCTAAGTAGAAGGATATTAAATAGCCCATGTACTCAGTGGAAGCATAGTCTATTTAGGGAAAGGAAAGAAGGTTTGGGTTTCATGATAGAATCCGTCTACATAAAACATTACATATGAAAAGCAAAAAAAATCAACTTTAACTATATAGGATAACAGCACAAAATGATGTCCAAGGCCCTTTTCAATTCTTAACCTAAGTGCTTAGAATCCTAAAATGTCAATAGATTTATCACATGTAAGTGACAAATAATAGAGATAATGACAGTTATAAGCTCAGAGTAAGTAGAGATTGTTGTACTTCAGGCTAGTGTTGTTCCAGAAGGCTTCAGAAATGGAATTTATGATGGAACATTAAGAATGAGTTGGGTTCACAAAAGGGCAGAGTGTGAACAAAGGTAAATAATTTGGAATAAAATTATGTGTTCAGAGTGCAATGGAGATTCCAGTCTGGCTTGACAGGAAAGTTTTAGTGGAGGAATAGCAAGAGAGAAAACTGAATAGAATGTGAAAGACCTTGAAGGGCAAGCTAAGGATTTTGGATTTAAGCCTATCAGTAATGGGGGAGGCATTGGGAGTTTTATGACTTGAAAGCACACAACAGAAAAAAAAATTACTTTTTAATCTGGTAGAGAGGTAATGAGACTGTTTCAAAATAAACTCTCAGAAAAGAAATATTAGTCCAGGGCAAGATTTTTAAAAATTGTCCTTTAATCATGATCCTGCCCAACTTGTTTTGATATAACTTACTTCTGGAAGTTCCGGAGTGACTTGTTATTTTTGAAGTAACTACTTGATAAATTCAATACAAACAAACTTTGGGGACTTTGTCCAGAAGGAATTCAAGTGATTCTAAGTGATATCAAATGAGAGCTTCTTGAGTTAATTTCTCTTTTCTTTCAAGATTACAAACATATTTTTTCTGCTTCCATGGTGAAATGGCTTTCAGTAGACAGATGATGGCATCTCCATTAGTTACAAAAGCCTGGTAATTTAATAGGAAGGAGGAAAACTTGAGAAGTCCAGCCAAATTGATTATAAGGCTATTTATTCACCAACTTAAGGATCCATTGAGAGCAATTTATGTTTTCCTTTATGAAGACATTGAAAGGCTACGTGGTAAATTGAAAAGAGCATTGACTTTAGAGTGAACAGACCCTTGGATTTGAATCCCATCTCCAACACTTGGCAATTTTGTGATTATGGACAAGTGCCTTAGCATTTCTGAGCTTCACTTTCTTCTTATATCCATTGGGAATGATAATATCTGTAGGACTTAACCTCTCAGCATGGGATAGTTGATCAAGAACTGTCCTAGAAACTCTGAAGAATTTGCCTCTGACACTTAGGATATGTAACCCTGAACGAGTCACTTAGTGTTCTAGAGCAGTAGTGTCAAATTCGTACAGAAACAGACACCACTGAGCCATAGATAAGGATCCCCGTGGCTGTATATTGCATTTGTTGTTAAGTCATTTCAGTCATGTCCAGATGATCCCATTTGGAATTGTATTGGCAAAGATATTGAAGTGATTTGACATTTCCTTCTCTAATTCATTGGACAAATTAGAAAACTGAAGTAAACAGAAGTAAGTGAGTTGCCAAGAGTCTGAGGCTGGATTTGAACTCAGGTCTTCCTGACTCCAGTGCTGGTTCTCCTACTTCACCACCTAGCTTCCCCAGGATATTGACTTAGAAAAAAGCATAATAATATTATCAATGTTGTTCTATATGTTTATTTGCTTGTTAAAATTTCCCAATTACATTTTAATCTGTTTCAGGACACATCCAGGGGTATTGTGGGCCATGTAGTATTTAACACTTCTATTACAGACAACTTTCTAAGACCATAAGTTATAGAAAGGGTGTTCTTTACACTGTTAGGGGGAGTTTCCTAGCCTGAAAGTTCCCCAAGTCGGTGAAATCACAGTTATTCCCTTTGTGTAAAGGATTGTTTTGAGAACCAAATGGGACTAATGTAAATCACTTAGCAAACTTTAAAGCACCATATGAATGTCAGTTGTTATTCATTTAAGTTATTATAAATTATAAACTCTTTAGTGTTGAAATTGATGAAATAGTGTAATTATGGTACCAGGTCCGGCTGTGCTTCAAATTAGTTAATTTCCATCCATTCAAATAAACCTGTAACAATAAATGGTCTCCCCAGGAAATGAAGCATCTTGTTTTCCCACTGGTACCTGGCCACAGTGCAGTGCCTTCTCCTGCCCAGGCTATCCCTGGCTTTCTGCTTTGACTAAGCAGAAGCATTTTGTAGGAGCTAAAGGTAGTGGCCAATGAAGATCTCATGGAGGCTTTTCAGAGCCATGCTCTCTGAAAGGAGCCATTGTCTCCAGAAGGCAAAGCCATGTGATTCAGAGCCTCTCTTTCACCTCCTATCGAATGTAATGTCTCATCCAAAGGAGGCATAGCTGGACACCTGAACATAAAAGCCTTAAGCAGAGCCTGGTCGTGAAGTATTTGTTTTGACTTCAGATGATAGACCTTGGGTTTACTCTGAAATCCTGTCTTTGAGGAGCAAGAAATCTTTTTTCTTTAAGCAATTCCCAAACATCTGGTGGAGCCCCCAGAGGCAGAATGGGGATTTGGAGACTCTTAAAGGATACTCAGATTACAGATTTGTGCAGATGAAAGAAGATGGAAGGGGGAAGAAACTGCTCAAAGTGGGTTGTTCCTTTCTTTCTCAAGGCTTTGGGATGAATTTTTTTCAAATAGTGCTATAATAGTGAAGGGAAAAAAAGGAGGAAGAAAGTAGTAAAGCTAAATCTCTGCCAGAAGCTACAATTTACAAGTTGGTTTGTAAATTGCTACTCCTCCAGTCCTGATTGTTTGTGTTGTGCCAACATGTTCCCGATAACACAAAAAAACTCGCTAATATTTAACACATGTTTACTTCACACTGTTTTCATTTAAACCTTAGAAATAAGCCAGGGCTCTATTTAGCAACATGAGTCACTCCCCTGATTGACTTGTTCAAGGCTTGATTTTTGAATAAGGATGCTGGGCATGGGAAGGAGTGAGAGAGGTAGAAATTGGAAGCCTGAGATTCTGGGATGACTTCTTCAAGCCCAATCTTTATTAGATCAGTGATTTAACAGTCTGGAAACCCATTCTCCCAACCATGTAGAGGCACTACAGGTCAAGAAGTCCTGGAAGTGAAACTCACCTCAAACACATGCTAGCTGATTGGACTTAGATAAATCATTTCAGCTCTTTGTCCCTCAGAAGCCTCAGTTACAAAACGAGGAAAAAGACTCAACAGCCTCCAAGGTTCAGTTCTAATCTAATATCCCATGATGCAGATCACAATCTATCCACACCTGCTCTATTGGTTGTAAGTCTTGTCCATGCCCTCCTATAGTTTTTTTATTATGACCATTTCTTAATTGCATGTTCACCAGACCTGTAATTTCATTAGTATATAGACTCCCAGTGAAGAAATTTCCTCTTCCAATATAGATCAGCACCTGACTGGTATCTTAAAGAGTTAACTGTGATGGTTATCAAGTGACTTTTCCCAATGTTCTACAGCCAATGTGTGTCAGACAACAGTTGAACTCAGGTCTTCCATACTCTAAGGTCAACTCCTTATCCACAAAGACACATTGATTCTTTATCTAATATTTGATTTTTTTCTTTTCTTTTTTGGTGGTTGGAAATGTCTGTAATGACAGGCCACTAATTTTTTTTCCTAATGTAGATTTCTAAAAGGGAAAAGGAGGAGGAAAATTAGCATTTATATAGTGCCTTATAATTATTCATCATCTCTTTTGATCTTCACAACAATGCTGGTAAGTAGATAGTATCATTATCACATTTTACAGATGACTAAATTGAGGCAGACAGTGAAGTTAGATGGCTTGTCCAGGATCACATAACTAGTAAGTGTCTGAAGCCATATTTGAACTGAGGTTTTCTGGGCTCCAAGTCCAGCACTTTATCCACTAAGCTCCTTAACTGACTCTCCTGGAAATCATCTTTACTGTACACATATTTATATAATTACTGATATTTGGGCAGGTTGGTTTCCCCAAAAGAATATAAATAGCTCAAGGACAGAGAATTTAATTTTTTTGTCTTTGGATCCCCAGCACCTAGAACAGTGCCTGACAAAAAGCAGAGGATTAATAGATGCTTGTTGGTTGATTGATGGATGGATGCCATACCTCCCATCACCTAGTAGAGAATTCTTTTATAAAGAAAATAATTATCCCCGTTTTATCTGATGTATTAAAAAAAACCACATACTTTCATAAATCAGGGTGTGCTATTCTGACTAAGCTAGAGAAGTACTAAGGGTTGAGGAGGGGTAGGGACAGCAATAAAGCCAGGTTGGCAGTGGGCAAGCCAGCAGAGGATCCATCCCTTGCCCACTTTGGACATATGGAAGAGTCTGTATGGCAGAGGAGGGAAGAAAGAAGGATGCTTTGTGGTGGCCACCAAAAGGTCAAGATCCAGGGCTGATGGTTGTCAGGGAGCAGAAGCCCCTTCCCAAGCAAGAAACATCACTCTAGTTTAGCCTTCTCTCAACAGCTATAGTGATATTCATTAAA
>JAJPUD010001386.1:100469-115410 GCA_023553655.1 Myrmecobius fasciatus
TCTCACCGATTTTTCACTAGTTGTCCCCTCTGCCTGGAATGCTCTCCCTCTTCATCTCTACTCACCTGGATTCACTGACTTCTCTTAAGATTCCATTCAAATCCCATCTTTTGCAAAGATTCTTTTCCAGTCCCTTCTACTGTTACTACCTTCCTACTGAGATAACTTCTGATCTAGCCTGTCTCTATTTTGTACATACCTGATTATTTACAGTGGACTCCCAATTCCCAAGCACATTGGGGTCTGAGTGACATAGGATCTGCTTCTCATAGGAGCTACCCATCTTCCACAAAACTGTCATACCTTCAGTGAAGGATCTGGTCAGTAATGAAAGATAGTGTTCAGTGCTAAAGCTCCAGCTGAAGTCTAGCCACAGAAAAGAACTTTTCTTTGAACTTTGTCTAGTTCAGGAAACAAGTCGTTTTGGAATAATAGGTCAACTGACTATGCAAAAGTCTCTATAAGATCTCTAGTTCCTGGACAAGCTACTTAAACTTTCTAAATGTCAGTTTTCTGGTCTGTAAAATGGAGATAATAATGGCATGTACTTCCCAGGATTGTCATGAGGACCAGAGGGGATAATATATCTAAAACATTTTGTAGAGTTTAAGCACTATATAACTATTAACTATTATTGTCATTGTATCATGAATATGCAAGAGCCATGAATGTGGTCCTAGGCCATTTAGTCTTTAACATGACCAAATCCAGAAGAGACACAGTATGGGGCAGTGCATAGAGACCTTCCTCAAACTCAGAAAGACAAGCTTCTATCCCATCTCTGACACATATGGGACATGGCACCTAAAATCTCATAGCTGTGAGCTCTTCTACATATCTTTCTCCACCATGTCCTGGCAGCATTCTCACCATGGACGATCCCTTCCTCATATTCTGAGGCCCCTTCGTGGAGCCTCCATTTTAAAGTAATGCTAGCTGTGCTCATTCATCCACTCCTGATTCTAGGGATTATTTTCTCCACCACATTCTCCTCTGCCTATCACTTCATTTTTCAGCTTTCTCATATGTTTTTGTCTTTCTTCCCCTATTAGAATGTAAACTCTTTGAACGTTCTGAAATTATGCCCAAAAGACTATAAAACTGCATGGCCTTTGATTCAGCAACTCTACTGCTAGGTCTGTGTCCCAAACAGGTCAAAGAAAAAGGAAAAGGATCTATATGCACAAAAAAATATTTACAACAGCTTCTTTTGTGGTGGTAGAAAATGGAAATTGAGAGGATTCCTGTCAACTGGGGAATAACTGGACCAGTTATGGTAAATGAGTATGATGAAATAACTAGTGAGCTATAAGAAATGATGAAGATGGTGGTTTCAGGAAAAAAAAAAACATGGCAAGATCTATATGAACTGATGCAAAGTGATGTGAGAAGAACCAGGTCATAGTGCTTAGTAATAGCAATGTTGTAATGATAATCAACTGTGAAATACTTAGTTACTCTAATTGATTCAGTGATCCAAGACAATTCCAAAGGAATCATCATGAATCATCATGTACTTCTACAGAGAAAACCGATGAATTCTGAGAGCTAATTTAAGTATAATTTTCTCACTCTTTTTTTTGCAGTATGGCTAATGTGGAAATATGTTTTGAATGATTTCATATGTATAATTGATATCATAGCAGGGAGTGGGGAATGAGATGTAAAGGAGGGAGAATATCTAGAACTTAAAATATAAAAAGAAAAAAATATTCAAAATAAATAAATTTTTAAAAATATAAGCTCCTTAAGGTTGGAAACTATCTTTCTTTTTGTTACTATTTGTATACCTATAATGTAGTACAGTGGCTGGCAGATAGTAATTGCTTAATGAATTGTTAGCTTGATTATTTGGCTTGGAAAAAGTAGAAGAGGTGCTGATCTATACCGCTAGAGTTCCCTCACGTGAAAATTGAAATAGCAGGTCCAGGATCTAAGTACAGTAAAGCATCCCTAACTAAATCCAACCTAGACAAACACAGCAGAATTCACTTAAGGGTCATCTCAGAGAAGATGTAGTCTTACAGTTGTTTTTAAGCAAAAAACTAGTCAGAATGTATGGTTTGTCAGTTGATTTCCCCTTCATATGTATTGATATACAGAATGTCCCAAAAGTCTTAGTACAGTTTAAAACTATTAAAGCTTAAACTACAAGAAGATTATTAGAATGCCCTGTCTGTCTATTCTATAGCTAGGTAAAATCATAATTGGCATTTCCTCCATCTACTTCCCATTTTCAGCATCAGTAATTTGTTTAAATGAAGTCAAATTCTTTTAATTACATGCCACATTTCTGGGGTTTTTTTCCATTTCCACTCTCTCCTTTAGCTTTTCATTAATTTTGATCTTTGCTCTAACAAGTCAGTAGTTAAGATACAGACAGCAGCAAAAATCACTTCATATTAAATAGAATATTTTTTCTATTTAATTTTGGGCATATTGTGTTCCATCCTTCTCAATCTTTGAGACCAGGGATTGTTTCATTTTTTTAATCAGCCAACTAATTAAGCATTATTATGTACCCAGTTTTGTACTAAAACACTGTCCTTGCTTAAGGAACTTACACTTTTAATGGGGAAGATAGGATTTAAATAACTCAGTATGTAATATACAAGATATGTTCAGCATGGATGGTCATCTGAAAGAAGGATATGGCACCGAATTGGGAAGGATGGGAGTGAAGGCAAGCTGGGAGGACAAGGAAAGGCCTGAAGAAGGTGGGATTTGAAGGAAACACAGGGGAAGCTTTTAGCTCCAGTGCTTCCTAAAACATAGCATTGGACATGCTTAATAAATGTTTTTAAATTAAATTGTTGGATTGAATTAGGCTAAAAGATGATAGTCATCAGACTTTAGGTAGGTTCCACACTGAATCAAACATACTGTGCCTTTGGGTGATGAGGTTTCTCTGGACCAAACAGGGGCTCAAGCACAAGAAGGGGACAGATAGGTGTTGCAACTAATCCATGAAAAGGTAAGCTATTGGGAAGTATACTCTGTAGGTTTCAGAGCCCCGTAGTGTCTAGGTCCTTGAAATTGCTTCATCAGACCATGCCTATCAAAATGGCCCGATAGTATTTGCTCATTCTACTTTACTCAGACTTAATGGTACCGTGAACTCTCTGCAAACTTATGTGCTTGTAACTTTGGTTCACTGTCACTAAAGGAAAAGACTGGGGAGTCAGATGTAAGATACCCAGCTCCCTTAGACTGTGAAATATTGACTTGTCATCAGCTCGGGTTCCTTGCTTCTCCAGCTCCATCAGCATGGGAGAAATGGCCATCGCTGGCTTTGCAAGCCTGGTCCTACTTCAACTTTTAACTAATAAGTGCTATTTTCACCTTTGCTAGAAAGAAATGCTAGCCCCCAGAAAGCCCAGAGGGACTAGTCACAGGGGATCACAATCAGTGAGAAAGCTGTCAATCCATGGCAGCTCTGTGCTTCATCTAAGTGGTACATGAGGATGAGAGGCAAGGATGGCACATGGAAGAATGTTAATGGTCCCAGTACAGAAAACAAGAGAAGTCCCTGTTGACTTGTTCCACTTGACACATGTTCTGAGCCATAATTTGATGGGTGAGCCCCATCCTGTGGATAACTGTATTCTGGGTCAGAAAAGCAATTATGTTTATGTGAGTGTTTTAGACCAACAAGTAAACTGTTTGGGAAAAGGTAAATTGATTTCTGGGAAAGAGGGATGGGATAGGAATGGGAGTTTATAGTTCATAAGATTTTACACAGGATAGGAGATCATCTGCAAAACACATGCATGTTTGTTAATCCTACTATACTAATGCTGTGGGATTCCCACTGTCCTTTAACCAGGGACTCTCTCTTTTTTCCATCCTTTCACAACTCTCCTAGAAATCTATTAGAGATTATAATTTAGTGAGCAGCTGGGAATGCATTGAGCTAAATTGAAAGAAGCAGCCGCTAAGCTTCCTTGATGGGGAATGACAAGGAATGAAGGCATGTGGCTGAGACCCGGGGAGAGCTGGATTTCCTGTGTAAATCTCATGCTAGATTTTGCTTCCCTCCCCGCCCCCGCTTCTCCTGAGTGAGCTTGCCAAGTTGTGACATTTGTTTGTTTGTCTAACAGTATAGAGAGGCAACATAGCATAGTAGATGGGGAGCTGGTCTGGATTTAGGTCTTGCCTCTGTTATATACTGGTAGTCTGTTTCTGGACAAGTCACCTTCTCAAAGCTCTAGGCAACTATCTCCAGACTAAGTTAACAACCTAAATGAATGGAGGGAGTTTCCTCATCAATGAAATCATGGATCCAATCTCCATCTCTGGTCCAAGAATACACAGCTTTAGTTTATCTAATCTGCTATTTCAGCAGTCTTGAAAATGAAAGGGGGATGATAGGCCTAGAAAATATGAGTTTGTATGTCAGTGGTTCATGGATTAGTACAGCACTAGCTTGGTGGGACATCTAAGGTCTCTGTATTCTTCATGCTTAAACTCTGAGATGGTCATTTGGAGAGTTCCAAGTTTATTATTCTGTGGTGTCTCTCCAAGACATAGTTATCAAATAGAATCTCTAGAATGGAGATTCAGAAACACCCTCATTTTTCTGGAAATCTCCCTGTCTGGATCTAGCTTGTGATAGGAAGCTTTAGGAAGACCCCTTTGGCAGATGACTGGAGGATGGACTAGAGTAGGGAAGAGATAAGGTGATGATGGTCTGAACCACCATGTAGTTCGCCACCATGAGCCTATGAAATGACTAAGATCTACATGTGGAACCAAAAGGCTCTCCCACATGAACAACATTTGCAAGAAATCATCATACAAAAATTTGTTGGAAAGTAAGCACCCAAAAATTGCTAAGTTGTGGATTTCTTCATACAAACAGACTTGTTTATAATGGAATTAAGGGCTGAATCATTGCCAACCATCATTGAAGAAAGACCATCCTTCAGGAGCCAAAATTTAGGGATCATCAGAGATCATTCATCAGCCAGATGTTACAGTGAATACAGTGCTAAGCCTGGATTCAGGAAGACCTGAGTTCAGTCATCCATTTATCAAACATGAATCATGTAATCATGCATTTACATTAATCATACATTTATGTATGTAATCATACATACATAATCCTGAACAAGTCACTTAACCCTGGTGCCTCATCTTCTTCGATTGTAAAATGAGCTGGGGAAAAAATGGATGTCTTTGCCAAGAAAACCCTAAATGGGATCATAGAGAATCATATATGACTGAAGCAACTGAATAGCAAAGATTGTTCAAGGAAATGATAGAAATTCTGCATCATATCACCTCTGGCTTTAAAATCTTAGTACCTCTCAAATACCTAGCAATACATAAACTGGTGGTTTGACATACATCAGAAGAAAGACAATCATCCTTCATGAACTTATAGGTGACAAATATATATCTATATCTATCTATCTATATATATATATATGCAGAGAGAGAGAGAGAGAGAGAGAGAGAGAGAGAGAGAATGTATATCCTACAAAGAGAGAACTCAACTATCCTGGAGAACTCAACCAATAGTTGTATTGAAACCCAAGTCATTATCACAGATCACAGATCTGCCCACAATTGCTCAGAAACAGCATAAAGCAAGAAAAATTTAAGAACGATGTTTTTAATACAGGCTAGTATATCAAATTGTTAAACTGTCTCCAGGATAAATTGAATGAAAAGCTTAAGAAATATAGAGACCACATCAAAAATCATAGGGGTACAAGATAAGGTAGAGGTCATCCCTATTGTTCCATCTGCTTTGGGAGGTTAATTGAGCTCGCTTGCAGTGAGCCTACAGAGGATGACCCTCCGTGCTAAGAATTTATTTAGTTCATCTACAGAAGGCAATTATTTTATCAACATGTACAATTGTTCACAGATCATTAAAAATTAAAGAAAAGTAACAAATATTGTGACTTGTGTCAGGACAGTTTCTTGGTGAGGCAATAGAGTAGTGGCTGAAAATTAGGAGATCTGAAATCAAATCTAGCTTTAAACACTTACTAGATGTATGAATCTGGGCAAGCCACTTAATTTCTATCTGCCTCAGTTTCTTCCTCTGTAAAATGGAGACAATATCACTTTACCTTGTATGAATATTGAGAGGATTAAGTGAGGGAGGCAACACGCAAAATTTTTTGCACATTTTAGGGCACTTTGTAAGTGTTAACTATTTTTATTCTTATTACTTCTTTCTGAACCTTTTTGAAAAAAAATGAGAACGAGATGACAATAATATTTCATGACATTAATAATAGATGTCCTCAAATATCTCATCAGATAAAACTCCTATCTCCAAAGTATGTGGAATGAAAAGCCTTCCAAAATCTAGAGACTTAATAGACAAATTTAACCTTGTATGAGAATAAGACATGGTATATATTGGGGCTGCAGCCCCATCGCTGCTGGAGTTGTCCGGGACAGACTTCCAATGAACCTATAAAAGATGAGTTTATGTCCATTATAAAAGTAGATTAAATAAAATAGGATGTTTACCACAATGCCTGGTATGTAATCAGCACTTCATAGATGTTTAGGCAGCCATATGATGGAATGGATAGAACACTGATTTGAAATCAGGAAGACTCATGTTCGTAAGTTCAAATCTATCCTCTGACACTTACTAGTCTTGTGACCTTGGGCAAGTAATTAAAAACCTGTTTGCCTCAGTTCTCTCATCTGTAAAATGAGCTGGAGAAGAAAATGGCAAGTCGCACCAGAATTTTTGCCAAGAAAACCCCAAAGAGTCAGACATGACTGAAATGACAATAATGAATGCTTGTCCCCAACCTCCTACCCTCACTCCCCAATATTCTGAATTTGTCTCCTACTCCATCCTCTCCTTTTCCCAGTATTCCATGGTTCCTCTAGTCTTAGAAAGAGGGAACAGAAGGTTAGCCATCAAAGGACTAAGGAAAAGATGGCTAGAATAGATAGTATAGATTCTAGATGCTATATCTGGGCAGGTCAAACTAGATGATTCCTTTGCTTTGGTGATTTTGGCCAACCTCCATTGCACTGAGCATTTTAACGTTAGTGGATAGGAGAAGGCCAAAGATGTCTGCAGATTTCATGATTATTACAACTTTGTCCTTGTGCCCCTACCTGATAAGTCAGTGACAGATGATTCACAAAGTGGGAGAAACACTTCTTGTGCTGGGTTATCTCAGCATATTATTTGCATTTTCAATGTCTTTATTGGCTCCCCGTAAAGCAAAATATTGACTATAAAATTGCTATTTTGATCTTCCAAGTTGTACCACCTGGTTTTTGTTCTTCCTGACTTAATGGTCTTATGCTCTCCTATTACAGCTGTCTTATTGTTCCTTTGACAAGTATCCCCAGCAAACAGAGCTTCCAAAATAATGGTCATAATCTTTAACAGCTAACAGCCTGTCATGCTGGCCCAGTGGAAAACCGGAAATATATACAGCATATCTCATTAAACAGATTAAGGGTAGGAAGCCTCAAGCAGCCAAAAACAGATCCCATTGCCATGGACCAAAAAAAGCCTAGAGCCATTTTGTAAAAACCATACAGATTGTTCTGTTGGGTCATACTGAAAGTGATCGATTTCCAGACAACATGATGTAGTAGATAGCCCTGGACTCAGAAAGTCTTGCATCTGACATATGCTGGCTAAACTTTGGCAAATCACTTAGCCTCTGAGCATCCCAGTCAAATCTCTAAGATTCTAAATTACAGCCTTTATTGATACATACCAGTGGAGGTAGATCCTGCACCTAGAGTGCTCACATCAATGAAATCATTGGATTCTATTCCTGTCACAGATTCAATCAATTTATTCCAAAAAGGAAAAGTGATTATATACATCACTACTCAGTTGCTTCCCATGTCTGGAGAAAAAAAGCACAATAAATTTCTTTTCTCTTATTCCAGTGGACATAGAAAACAAGAGAAAATACAATTTGCTTCCAATTATATTTTAGAATTTTCAGAGACCACTGATTTTTTTGGCTATTCCTGACTTTAGAAAATAGAAGACTGTTAAATATATGTCAATCTCTGAAAATGCAGTTCCAAAAATTGTCAGAAGGATGAAGATAGGAGCAGCCCCAAGCAAAATGATTAGATATAATTTGTGTTTGTCTGATCCGTTGGCCCTCTTTTAACACTCTCTCCAAAGCTCTATTCCTTCCCCCCCTTTTTTTTTTAATTTATTGAAACTCTCCTGCCCTGTATCCTATTTTCTAACCACTTTACTCTTTATGTCAGATGATCTGCTAATCTGATAAACTATTAATATATTTCCTCTGCTAATGCATAACACATTAGTTACACCTCCCACAGTCCCACAATAGCTAAACCAATGATCTTAGTAGATAAGAGATTTTGTATAGATACGATATGAGGTAAATTGTCATTGAAGAGCTAAAGTGTGCATGATATTGCCACTGCCTTTCTCAGTAAGACTGCTTCAATCTCTACATAAATTATACCATTATGTTTCTATTGCAAACCCATTCAAAAATCCAACTGAGACAGGGCAATGGGGATTTTGCAACAGGGTATCAAAATATAGAGGGTACTTTGACTCTTTTGATAGTATAGAAACTGCTAAGTTTAGCACCCAGTGAGTAAGAATAATTAATTAGGATAAGATGTTGCCAGATTAGGATACATCCTTCATCTCCCAACTTCACCTGCAGTGATAGCCCACCTAGTCGTAGCCTCATGTGGTCTCATAGTTTCCACTTATGGGGAACATTACTTATCTACCAACATTTATTAAGCACCTTTGTTCTGGGTTCATGGACCTCGGTATGTGGATAGATTTTAGAGACTTCTTGGAGAGTTTCAAGAAACCATCATCAAGAAACCGGATGGAAAAATCTTTATTTTTCACTAACTTCTAACACAAATTTAGCATTTCCTTCAATTATGAATTGTTTATTTAAAAAAAAACATCATTCTGAGAAGGAATCCATATGCTTTGCTACACTGTCAAAGGGGTGCCTCCAAGACTAGATGACATTTACAATTTTTTTGTCCCTTTGGCACGTGATTCAGCCTTGTCTTGTGGAATAGCCCACAGATCAGCTGACATAGTGTTGGTATTTGGCCTAGTTCTCCATATTAATGAAATTGTAAACTTTGCCTTTATTTATGAGCACTGGAGCTTACTGAAGAAGGTTCCAATTTATCGCTTACAAAAACCTACAATAACCATGTCAAGAGAAACTAGTTGCACTCTAAGGTTGATAACGCATAAACACGTGAGTGTATACATAGCCAAACACCCCACACACATATCCACCACCACCACTGGGCTAGAACTGTGTTTCAGGAAGGAAGGGGCTCCCTGGGGAAGACCCAGGCTCTCTGCAGCAGCTGCCACATTCCAGCACCCACTCCACAGGATTCATTGTTGGCTGCGTTGAAGAAGGGGGTTGGCAGCTCCCAGCCTGTTTCTAGGGAAAGCCCAGGCCAGTGAACTCCTTTGGATCTGAAGATATTTGAGTTCAGAAAGAGCAATTTGGGAACAGGGGAGGGATGGGTTGTGAAGGAAGCTAAAATAAAGTTCTGCACATTCAGAGCCATCGATGCAATATGCAATATGATTGACTTGCTAACTTGTTATGAATTCCACATTAATCAGAGTTACTTTACCTGATTCTTCAGCATTCTTTAATTTTTTTAAATGTATCTCATAATGCTAGCTTGGGGGGAAAAAAAAACCTTTATCTCACTTCCAGCAAAAGCTCTCGTTCAGAGAACACAAATAGCTGAGCATCGATTTAGGGTTTATAGATATTACAGCTCATGACATTGTCATTATCCTAGAAATGCAGTATGACATAATGGATTGAATCCTATATCTGTATTTGAATCTCATTGCAGAAGTAGCCCTGCGACTCCCGAAGATTCCCTTAACATCTCTGAGCAGCACCTGGAAATTATAATAATTCTTAATAGTATTAATAATAATAATTCTTATTAGTATATACCATGATAAAGTCTGATGGGGCCCTACTCAGAGAATGTTCATAAAGTGCTTTGCAGACCCTAAAATGTTGTATAAAGGCACTGGGAGGAGGAGGAGCAATGAAGGGCAAGGAAGAGGATCCACCCTGTCATTTCATCAGTATAGGGACTACTAGTGAAGAAGTTCCACCTGCCAATATAGATGCACACCTGCTTTACAACTTTCAGTTGCCTGGGGGCTAAGAGATTCTGTAATTTGTCTAGAGCCATATAGATACTCTCTTAGATCATGGATTTCCATTTGGAAGGGATGTGAGAGGCCATATAATCTAGCTCCTTTCTTTTACTGGAATTCTAATCCAAATGGTTAATCATTAGCATCATCTTCCCTTTTTGTCAGTCTTATTTCAAAAGAATTGCAAAAGCTCCATGATAAAATATTCTGGCTCTTAGGCAAAGAGGTGTGGCTGCTGTGAAAGCATTAGAAACATCTGTAAATGAGAAAAATAGAAAATGACTGAAGGAAAAAGAATTACTTTCTTAAGGAGAAAAGCTCTTTGTCTTAAACAGGTAGAAATGAGGGCGCTTAGCAGACAAGATGAATTTTCTGCTTTTAAAATGCACGCTTGGGGGGTTGGTCTTCAGGGGCTTGTCCCATGGTAGACCCAGCCCTGAATGACTGACTCCATGGGTGTGGGCTTCTCCTGAGCTGCTTGGACTGAACTGGCCCAGCAAACCCACTTAGGATTCTCTCTTTCATGGCAGTGCATCTGGTCACAGAGTACATGTCACCCTTTGCCTTCCCACTTGGCAGGCACTGAATGCAGGTGCTGTTTTCCTGAATCAAAGGGCTGTATTTAGCTTTGGGCCCCTGCCGGAAATTTTTTAGGGTTAAACGATAATTCAAGGGAAGAATCTCTGTCCTGTGCCATCACTTGCTATATCTGACTGCCTTTCTCTTTTATTGGGACAGATTCCACCGGCACCTTTATCATGAACCTTCTTTGGAAATTATCTCTACCCATTTTGTCTTGGCGAAATAAAAAAAGCAAATTGATGGCACGGAACGGAGGAGGATGGTTGTGAAGAAGAAAATCAAGTCTTCTTTGCCCCCACAAAAAACCCACCCAATATGTCACTTTTCCTTTAAAAGAACCACTTCCCTTACTCCAGATGCCTCCATCTCTTTGATGCATAAGGGTATACTAAGTTGAATCTATAAACAGAATCCACTAATTAAGAGTAATTGCTTAGGAGATTGGTACAGACTATTCAGAATCAGATGCGTGTTCCTCTCAGATATCCATTAGCCGCTAATAAGATACTGCCGATGTGCCAGTCTGTTTCCTGCTTCCTCCTATTGTACCTTTATTGCCATATATGGACCAATCGGATGTGGCGAACAATAAGTGGATGTCCTTCTGCTCCCTGAACATTTCTCAAAGGAATGTTTGTTATTAGATTGCTCTCTCTGTTTAGTTTCACATCAGTATGTTAATAAAGAAAACATAACACTGTGAAGTTTTGAGCGTTCTCTCTCTATCCCTCTCTCCCTCCCTCTCTCTCTCCCTCTCCCTCGTACTAATTTATCACTTTATCTCTTTGCATAGGTAAGAAAATAAGAAATGCAAACATCTCACTGGCAACTTGATCTGTGGAAAATGAAACATTCTTCCTCCCACTTCCCCCCCTTAAAAAAAAGTTCCATCTAAATTTTTTAAGTCGTTATAAATTCAGCATGAAGATCATGTTGCTATATTTGACTGATTTACACTAGAGTCTTGGCAAAAGGCTCTGAATTATTCATGGCTTCCCCATGTGATACCATAAGCCAGGATACCAGAAATTATATCCGTCATTGGGGTTTAGAAAGTGAAATACTTTAAATACTCTGTAGGTATTTAGATAGCTCGAGAGTTATTGGTTTGTTGTAGTTTTTTTCTCTCTCTCATTTTGACTTATTCTGCTTTAGATGAGTGTTGTATTTCGAGTCACAGGACCTTGTTTTGAATGTCAGCCCCTGTCTTTTATATGACCTTAAACAAGTCACTGCTTTGGTTTCCTGATCTGTCAGGCTGGCTGGCTTCCATATTCTCTTTAAGGTCTAAATCTTATATTCCTGCAATCCTACAATCTTGTAGTCTTGAGAAGTCTCAGTGAAGAGAGAGGGGAAGGTAGAAATGAATTAGCATGTAAATAGTGCCTACTATGTGGCAGACATTACCCTAAAGGCTTGTTATAAATATTGTTTGGTTCTCACAATTATTATTATCATCCCCATTTTACAGATGAAAAACTGAGTCCAACAGGATTAAGTGACTTGTGTAGAGTCAGTCCAAGTCCAGTACTTTAACCACTGTACCACCAACTCTTTTACTCAAATAAACATGACTTTATTAAATATTCACTTCACGATACAGGCCATGGATACAGAGACAAACATACACACAGAGTTTTGCTCTCAGAATGCTTACATTCAGTTGAGAGATGGGAGGAGGAAAATGATCGTGTATACAGATAAGAAAATGCTAAATATATACAAAATAATTGAGAGGGTAGAGGGGAAAAGAAGAAGACTGAGGGGGGTACAAAAGACTTCTTGGAGGAGGCAACATTTGAACCGAACCTGAAAGGGAGCCAGGGATTCCAGGAGGTGACAGAGGAAGAGGAAGAAGGCCATTCTAGGCTTGGGGGCCGACATGGGCAAAAGTAATAGATGTGATGCTGAGAACAAGGGACAGCAAGTCAACCACTCTGGCCAGAATATAGCTTCTATGAAGAAGAATCAGTCTGGAAAGATAGGTTGGAGCCAAATTTCAATGGTTTGTTCATTGTGAAATTGATCCAATAAATGACATAATTAATGAAGGTGATTAATTGGTTCCTTATGCTCTGTACGTGTCCAAAGTAGTTTTGCTTAGAAATACCAATGAGACAACTCCAGATATGTGATTAAGACTTTCTTTTCATGAATGCAGGAACTAACTGGAAGACGGATGCCGTACAATACAGTTTATTAAGTCAACATAAACACTACACCCAGCAGAAAACTAAACATTTCAATCTGTACAACAGAACTCAGGAAAGCCACTTCTTACAATATCACTGCCACTCCATATGTTAAACAGATATGAGGGACTTCCATGTCCAAATCCATATATACAGCGGAGAAACAGACTTGGCAGTAGCATTTTTGTATATGTATATTAAAACAATTTAAATCAATGCTTAGGACTTTAACCCATTGACCCATGAACTCATCAGATTTCAGAAGCTAAGAAAGAATGGGAGGAGCCATGAGTTGAATGGAACTTCCTGTGAAAATCCAAAGCTGTTAAGAATAAACACAAATGAATTTGGAGAGGGAGCTTTCCACTGGTGTCATATTCAGTGCACACAAATGTGCTAGTCTCCCTCATCCTTAAAAAAAAAAAAATCCCAACTTGCTCCTACCATCTCCCTTAGCTGTGGTTCTATATTTTTGTGGATCACATTTTCCTCTTGAATATTCTTTTTTCTAACTTTTCCTGTTGCCTGATATCCTTTGCTGGTTCTTCATGTCATACCCATTTCAAGTCTCCCCGTACTCTATCAAGGCCTTCTTCTCTTTTTACTCTATGCTGTCTCACTTGTCCATGAGTTCAATGATCATATCTAAATAAATAATTCTTAGATCTACACATCTATTCCTAATCTCTCTATTCTAAAGTCCATTCTTCCTTAGCTTTATGTTGGCTTCTTGAAGTGGAAGATTCGATTGTCTAAAACTCAACACGTCTAAGGCAGAGCTCACTATCTTTCCCTCAAGCTTCTCCCCCTCTCCCAAGTTCCCTATTATTGTAACAGCCATATTCCCAATAATCCAGACTTGCAACCTCAATGTCTGTCTCAAATCTTCTCTTGTATTCACTCTATATATCCAATCTGTTGCCAAATCTTGTATGTACCATCACAAGAGCTCTCATATACATCTCCACTCACACGGTCACCAACCACCCTGTGCAGAATGTCCTCACTTGGTCTTTTGAGTCTTTCTTCACCCGGATCCCATGCTCCATCCAGCTGCCAAAGTGATTTTCCAATGCATAGGTCTGACCTTATCAGCCCACCACTTCCTTAACTTCAATAGCTTTCTATTATTTCCAAGATCAAATATAAATTTCTCTGGTGTTTAAATTCTTCTTCACCTGGTTTCTTCCTACCTTTCCAATCTTGTTGTACTTTGCTTCCTTCTAGACAATCCTACTTAGAGTTCCTTGAACACAATGCTCAAAATTTCTCCCATGTCCATCCTCCTGCTTTGTTCTTTGCTTGGAGGCTATACTCCCTCATCTCCCCCTTCTGACTTCTCCAGGATGTGACTTAAATATTGCCTTCTTCAGGAGGCCTCCCTCAGTCCCTAATTGCTGGTGCCTTTTCCCTGGAAATTATTTTCTGTATACTCTGTATATATTATGTATGTAAGTAAGTAGCATGTAAGTAATCATGTTTTCTCTCTCATATGAATATAAGTCCCTTTAATGTAGTGTCAAATAATTTTCAGTGATATCCAATTCTTCATGACCCCATCTGGGGCTTTCTTGGCAAAGACACATTATTTATAGAAGAAACTAAGCCAAACAGCATTAAGTGCCTTGCCCAGCATCATCCAGCTGGTAAGTGTCTGAGACTGGATTAGAACTCCTGAAAATCAGTCTTCTTTATTCCAGACCCAATGCTCTATGCAGTATGGAACCTCTGAGCTGCCCTTTAGAGTAGGGATTACTTTTACCTTTCTTTGGCTCCCCAGTACTAAGTACAGAGTAACCACTTGATAAAGTTTGTTTACTGACAATACAGCAAGGTCTCTGGTGGCTCCTGGGAAATATGTTAGCAAAGAATATAAATGGATGATCATTTAGGCCTAGAAGGGACCTTGGAGATCATTGAATACTTATGGGCATCCATTCAGTTTCTTTCTTTTTTTTTTTTTTTTTTTTTTTTTTTTTTTTTTGTTTTT